>JAOVVB010150378.1:0-11467 GCA_028570985.1 Heterobranchus longifilis | reverse complement strand
TAATGACCATGGAGCAGCAACTGTTTGCGCACCAGAAAGGAGAAATGTGAGCGCTCATCAGAGCCCCGGCGCTTTGCATCCGACATCAAGCAGTGTGTGCGTCTCAGTGTCCACCCAAACAACATCTCAGTGTCCCAGTTTAGTGTCACGGTGAGTGGAAACACACTACTCCTCCTCTACACTAACAAACAAACTTGTTTTCTAAAGGCTGTGTTTGGCATATCATTAATTTCCTCTCATGCAATTACATATTCTTTATGATTTATCTAATCGATCCGACATTACCACAGCAGATTTTCTTTTCAGATGTCCTTGAAATAAATAGTTGTCATTATCATATTGATTTATTACTATGCTTGGTAACCTTTTATAATAACCAGCATTAATAAATGGTAAATTGTTAATTACAATTTAATTCATAGTTATTTTACTGTTAACAAACAATTAATAATGTTTACACATTTTTAGTAATGTTATAATTAATTTCATCATTAGTTTATAAATTATATATTGTATCATAGCTGATAAGAGACGATAAAGATTACATTGTGATTACATTAGTAAACTATTAACAGTTTATTGTTGTTAACAATTATTAACCATTGACAGTATCTATCTAAATAATGTTGATACTAGATGTTTTACAAATTATTTCTTAAAGTTTTGCAAAATCATTTGGTTGTCATTAGCAGGTACTTAATATAGTATATAAAATGTTAGAATATGTGCAACAATAAATGTTAAAATAAATTATAGCATTACTAATAAGTGGTAAACTTGATACATTATCATGTCATTGTTTGTTAACAGATAACTATTAACTCAAGTTTAATTAACTATCAATTTACCATGTATTAATGATGGTTATTATAAAGTGTTGCCCTATGCTTCTTTCTGGTGCCATCTGAAGGATAAACTGTTCACTTTTTCAATTAGAAGTGATTCAATATCTTTTCCATTCAATAAGAAACACTTGAGCGAGCATTTGTTTTAGAGGAGCCATATTGCAGTAAACAGTGAGGCTAGCTGAATGTGTTGCTAGTGAGAAAATCTTGTCTGGCAGATTGACAATATCACACACTCAAGCATAATTAGTAATGCGATGTAATTATGCTCGAGATACTGATTAGTAGACGGTGTTAACTCCATAATCCTGCTTTACATGATTTTACTGCCTGCCAACACGCATGCTTCAAATCCTGACCTCACAACTTACCGTCCTGTCCAGTGAAATACAAATGTCAACAATCATTAACAGCACACAGTTTAGCTCAGCTGTTTGTTGTGATTGTTGGCAACTAAATGCAACTGCTTTTCCCCCCTCGAGTCATTTCATTCTTAATCAGCTGCATGATTCAAAGCTCTAAATTGTTTTTGATTGTATTGAGTGTATTGATTAGTGTGCAAAGAGCTGTGATACACTGGAACAAAAATATGTCACTGCAGGAATTGTTGGGTAGTTGTGCACAATAGACTGTATATGAAGATAGATGACGCATCTCCACTTCCTTCCACAAAGCGAAGCCAAAATATACCAGATATGGGCGCTGCCATTTTTAATTTTGCAACCACAGCCTGCGCAGTAGTGATCCAGCAGGGGAGCCACGGTATCAAAGTCCCACCTATACACCTGCCCGACCAATCACGAGTCAATCACAGCTGTCAATCATGATGTTTTTATAGCATTAAATAACTCATCAAAACCAAAGTTATCAGAAAAATGAACACTTAAACAAACATCAGTGTGATAAGTACTACCTAAAACCAAAGAAACCTCTTTGAGAAAAATCTATTTGACGTGTACTTTGAGTTTTTAGTTTGGCCCATGTCCCATCCGCTAACATGGAGGGGGCGGGACTTATGACCTATACTGCAGCCAGCCACCAGGGGGCGATCACAATGTTTTGGCTTCACTTTTTGGGAGCTGTCACGTCGTCCATCTTTATATACAGTCTATATACAACATCTGTTAGGAGAGAATGTGATATAATACAGGTGCAATGTACTGATACTATGTTGGTTATATTGCTATACAGATTCTATGCTATGAATCTATATATATGCTATATACAGACTATGCTATTTTAGCTGATAAAGCCTGTGTTGCGTTTGAGTGAAATTAATCCAATAGAGACTGTGGAAGTTTCCTCACTCTATACACTGCACCACATTTCACCCCAGCCAAATGCCCACTATGATTTTACGATTATTTTTCAATGCGACAGGAACAGGTGGCTTCTAAGTGGCTGTGTAGGTGTGTGTCGACATGTGTGCATCCTTTTCGGTGTGTGTGATTTTACTGCAGGTTCCGGAGAAGATTGACATTGCCTGAACACATCATGTTATTCCATATCTCCCAAGGCTTCCTGTTTTTCTTTCTCAAAACCTCAGTGCCCATTTTAAAGGTTACACTGAATGTTAAGAAAATCCCACTGACCTTAACCACCTAAAGTGATGCCACATTTCAATTCCCATTTCCTATATATTGGAAATGACTTTGACTCTCGGAGACTATAAGTGTATAAATATCCAGTGTGATTTTCCTAAGGTCAAGCCTGAATGACTATTATCCATCCATGTTGCTCTGAGGGTGACATGAGAGGTGTTGATTTTCTGAGGTACACCTCTGCATCACTCTAATGATATTCATTGTGTGTGTGCATGTGTGTGTGCATGTGTGTGTGTGTGTGTCTGCACATATGCGTGTGTGTGCATGTGTTTGTGTGTGCATGCGTGCGTGCGTGTTTCTCAAGCCTGATCCTTTCGAGAGTGTTTAACCTTTTCTCAGCGAGCAGGCTTTACCCAAAGGCTATGCCACACATCTCCCATCCGACTGATTTCAGGGCAGAGGCTTCTGCCACACAGACATGCAGGGGCTCCTCCTTGACCTTTGTGTTATTAAATATTTGTTTGGAAATATAAGCCAAGGCAGACAATCCACTGTTCAAATCAGACCCAGTCAAGAAAAACATTTTCTTTTAAATTGAATTCTGTCGTTGGCTGTTTATGAGATTTCTTCTGTTATGAGCTACACTAGGAATGGTCTCTATATCCATGCATTTGTTTTAAATTAAAGTATCTATTCATCTACTCTCTTACATAATAGCTACTAACTAGCTAAACACAAATAAAAACATGACAGAATTACAGTGGCATTTCTAATTTTTAGTAGCCTGGGAACCAGACGTATCTGCTGAGCTCATGTTTCATTTGCTCTGGCAGATACGTCTAACCCCTCTCCCATTCAGACAGATTTCCAGTTGCTCAGAACTTAGTCGATCCAATCACAACCGTTTAAATCTAATATCCGCAGCTTTAAGACGATGACTGACAGAGGAGCACCATGCTAGAATGTAGTTACGCTGATTGGTTACGCCCCTTGGAAATCGAAAATTAACTGAGAGGTTCCACGCTAACACGCATTTGCGAATTAGTCTGACAATGCCAGGCTATATTTCTGGTGAAATGCCTGTACATTTGTCATTAAATCAGCTCACATACAGTATGATTTTATATGTTAAGTTAAGTAAGAGTACAGTATCAGCAATGACATTTCCGGGCTAATTTATAGCTTTCTTTAGAATAAAGAATGTAAGTAGATGTAAAGTTCAAGTCTTTTCAGGCATCTGCTTTTGAATAAATTCTCACCTCTTTTTTTTACCATGGCAACATGCACAGCCCATCATCACATATCCTCCGTATAATATGGTGTTTTGTAAACTATAGGAGGGTGTGTGTGCATGTGCACGTGTGTGTGTGTGTTTCTATTTACACGAGTAGGTTATTTTCATATTTATGCAGCCCTGCTGTGGCTCGGCCGTGACTACTCTAAATGTAATTGAGGAAAGGTCTGGCTGTGTATTCCCTCCTTAAAAGGAAAAATAAATTAAAGCAAGAGAAGAAGAAGAAGGTGCAGAGGTAGAATGCACAACAGATGAGAGAGAGGATGTGCAGCCCGCTCGTGCACTGTCCATCTTACGTGGGAAGCTGTGTATCTGTCCACACCCGCGCCACTTTCTTTTCATTAAACAGCAATATAAAAACAGCGCAGGTCAGCCCTTCTCTGCAGCTGAGGCAGCTTTCAGCCTCACATCACAAGTTTACTACGGACTGCGCCTCAAATCAATGCCTAGACCAAGGCCCACTGCAGACACGCTTTTCCATCAATATGTATATTTTGGTCTTGACCCTACTCCACCTGCCTCCACGACCCTCTTTTTCTCCTTCTTATTCAAGGACAGTGTTTTCTCTTTTTTTTTTTTTTTTCCTCCTGCTCCACCTGGCGCAAGTTTTTGCTGAGGTGCAGAGAAAGCTTACACAGCGTTTTCAAAGAGGGAAGATTTGCATTCTGTATTTCCCAGAGAGTCCTGGCCAGCAGCCTGTATTCTCACCTCAGTCTTCCTGCTATTTCTGTCCTCTTGTCCATAGTGTCCTCTCATCCCGCACTTTTTCAGCCATCTACATTTAATTTTCTCCTCATCCTTTCACTTAGCTTTAATTTCTGCTTTTATAATTTCTTCCACTTTCTCACACAAAAACACAGTTTTTCTCGCTGAGCCAGAGAGATGGAATGTTAATTCATACAGCGCATCAATGCCACAAGGCATTATGGGAGGTGGCTACTTTTGGCCATCTTTTATGGGCTTTTAAGATGGCACTGATTTCAGTTTTAAAAACCTCCTCCAGCCACATTTTGAACTATGTAAAAGTACTCTGTTATGATTAATATTTAGTTTAACATGGTTTTTCCATTAAAAAAAAAGAAACTCTGAAAAGGGGCTGGAAGCACATCTACTCTTCTCCCTCATTAAGAAATTTTGGATCTGGCCTCAAGCCCCGCCCACCACTGCTGCCTTAGTTACGCTGGTTACACTTGTGGCTGGGGCATTCTATGGAATATCCCAGCCACAAGTAACTTGATTGGTTCTTTAGACATGTGATGTCATAAAACCTGTCTGTCTGAATCCAGATTTTTGAGACTGTTGTTGGCACAGAAATTCTCAGCCATGGTGTTGACTGCTCTTTTCACTCTTCATGTGTCTTGTAGCAGAAAAAAAACACCATAAAACACCAAAAACTTGATTTTCACAAAAGGGGCTCTTTAAGTGAATCTATATCTTTCTGCATCACTGTGTACTGTTGTTATTTGGATGTCTGAGCTGGATGCATCTGATCATGTATTAACTTCTCATTCAAGAGTCCCCCAGTGGCTCCTCTGGCAACTGACCACCCTGCAGATGGATCATTACTCTGCACAGAAGTTGCAGCTGTGCTTCTCCTCAGCAATATTGTGTTACAGTCATGTTTGAAGAACATATTGGCTGCAAAACTGATCTGAAGTCCTCGCAGATGTGGGAATCTGAGCACTGTAGTCACAGTTGGGGCACGGATCTAAATTGTCCGTACGTCTGACCGTATAGCACATTTAAATAAATAAATGCACTTTGTCGTGCTTCATCAATAACATTTCAAAATGATTTATTTTCACTGTGTGATGTGTGCTGTTATGAATCTGAAGCCATTGAAACTTCAATGAATCCTCCCTACCTTTGGTTTTGTTTTGCTGTGGTTCACCATTAGAGCTACTAATCACTTTCATGAGCTCATTTTATTGTATTCCTATAACAGTCCAGGCAATTACCATAAAGTGAATGTTGTAAGTGAATGTTTAGCATATTATTGCACAGGATACTGACAGTTTTTTATATCTTTCTCTCTCTACAGTTGGTGTTGGAGGCCCATAATGTCCCAGAGCTTTCTGCAGGTGTCAACTGCACCTTTGAGGACCTGGCTGAGATGAATGGCTTGGTGGAGGGAAACCGGATCAAGTGCTCCTCCCCCGCTGAGAGAGAGATGCCACGTATTATTGTTGACAAAGGTAAGGGTGGACCTACTGCATTGCATTACATTCATTTATCTTTTATCCAAAGCGACTTACAATAAGTGCAATTCAACCATGAAGATACCAACCAAAAACTGCAAGAATCAAACAAGTACATGAAATTCATCAAAGCAAAACTGTTTCAAGTGCTACATTTTAGAAACAAGCGAGAGAAAGGATTTATCCATAAAGAACACACTGTTAGCATTAGATTTGATGAACATATACAGAAACTGTGCACGTGACTTCAACACCTGTGATAAACCTGCTGATAACCTGCCAAAATCTCATTATTTGCAATATTAAGAAAAATCAATGTAAAAGGTGATTGACAGCATCAACATTAGAGCACATGTTGAATACAAACATGTCAGAAGCATGCATTGATCTGGATGTTTTTCTTTCATGCCAGTCCTAGGGCTAAGAGTGTTTTATGAATTTTTGTTTTCCCACTGCCATCAGTAACTCAGTGGGCCTTGGAGCACTGCCCCAGGACATGTTTAGTAATTGAGTGAACTTTAGTTATCCGGCTGTTGTGGGATCTATTTGCCAGCCTCCCTCAAAGTGGATGTGCTCCAGAGGGAGTGACAGGACCCCAGTTAACCCTGGTGCAAAAAGGAGAATATCAAGCTGCACAACTCCGTATTTACAGTATTTCGGCTAATTTAGTGCCTCCCCACAGACAGTGTTTCCATTCCTTTCAAGAGGCAAACAGCGAAAACATTTCTGACAATATTCATTCAACAAGCAAAGCAGGGAAAATATTTTTTCTCTCTCTCTCTTTCTAATTCCCCTGCTCTTCACCTCCCCTCTCTGTGGTCGACTAAACCCGGTCTAATTGAACAAAGCTCCCACCAGGGAAGGCCTGTCCCCGGGCAGGCAATCCTTCATCACCAACACTCAGCGTGTCCTCATGTTGAGATAATGAAGATCTCCTTCCTTCCATACTTCCACAAAGAGGACCAAATGAATAATGAATGAAGAGAGAAAATAGACAAAAAAAAAAAGGAAGAAAGATGGTGATCCATCAATAATGCTGAAAATGTACATACAAAGGAATTATGTTTGTTTAGACGCCACCACTCTTGATGTCAGAGCTCTAAAGGAAATGGTATTCACACTTGCTTGTGTGCCTCTTGCAAATATGTTATCTGTGAAGTGTAGATATTGGACACGATGCATAATATGCAGAATTCAAATACTTTGCCTAGAATATTTGGACCTGAATCTATCAACAACACTACTAAATACCTATATATATTGTTTTCTGCTGAAAAAAAGTTAGTTAGTTATAGCTATTCTACTGAGACTCAGTCTGGCTTCTCTCCCATTCAGACAGGTTTCCTTGGACTAAAAATGTGTAGATCCAATCACAACCGGTTATCTCATATGAGGCGGGTTTAAGCCTCTGTCAATCATCCTCTGTCCATGAGGCAGCCATTATTGTCAACAAAGACACAATTCACACAATGCAACTATATGAATCAAATATGAATCGAGATTCTGTTACTACGTTGCCTATTTCTCACCTAAAATGTTTTCAGAAACATATTTTAGTGTTCTGTTGAGCTGTAATGTGAGAGTTTGTGCCGACCATATGCTGGTGTAATGGAATAAAGAGTCATGATAACTGGCGACTTTCAGCAGGAATTCATATCAAACGGTCAAACTAGGCAGTGCTGATCAAATACGAATGAAGATTCTGCTACTGTATCGCCTATTTCTCACCTAAAATATTTTCAGAAATTTTCAATTTTTTTCCATTTTTTTCCTGTTTCAAAACAGACCAAGTGCCAACCTGCATGTGTCTCTCAGCGCGTTGCTCTGATTGGTTGTAGGTTTTATCCAGTTGCATCCAGAAGCATTTTGGTCTCGGAAATCAAAAATGAATTGAAAGGTCCCAGACTAATTTCGCATTTGCGAATTAGCCTGGTGATGCCAGGCTAGTTTAGTTACTCTTTACTGTTAATAATTAAGCCACGTTCCGGTGTCTACATGTGTGTCTCCTGCAGTTGTGTCATTGTTTCATGCGCCAGCCTGCTAGTTTTTCTCAGTGTTGATCCGTGTCTCAGACTGTGCGATGTTGTGTCCTTGAATTTAATGAAATTGGTGGCCTGGAAAGTCCTTCAAAAGTCCTTCAATTTGACATTTAAGATGGTGTGGGAACCATGATTGGAGCTAAAAATACCAGATAAGTATAGTTTAAGTGCATAGAGAGGCGGAGAAAAGATCATAAAATTACAGTGCTGGTGGTGAGACCTTTTAAGCCTGAACAAATATTCAAATGTTCCTTCATTTATTCAGTGCGCCCACATGAACAGAAGCTTCACACACATACACTGGCGTGAATAAACACACGACACCACTGCAATAAAGTAATCCTCAGATCGACAGCACACTTTACACATGTTAGGCTGACAGGGAGCCCGAGGGTGCTTCGGGGAATTAAAACCATTTGTTTAATGTTTGCCATGTCAACCACATGTAAAGCTGGTGATGCTGCAGTCTGGCAACCGTATAAATATGTACTCTGAGACACACACAAATGAAGCATACTGCATTTTCTCCCCATCTTTTGCTGACTCCCACAGAAACACACACGGTTCTATACTTTTTCCTGTTTCAGGAGGAGGAAAATATCCCACATTTTGCCGACATTTGAACCTTTCATCTTCCATTTCTACGAATACTCATTAAGCTGGGTTGAAAGGGAGAAAAGGAAGGAGAGAGAGAGACGGATGGAGTGAGGAGAGAGGGAGGGATAGACAGTGTTAGCAGGCTTCAAGGTAACATTTAGGTGGCCTAATTAGGACAGATCCGTTGTCAGCGGTGCTTTACTGTGATTGATGAATGATTCCTTCTTTGTTAGAGAGATGGAGGGAGACACGGGGGAGAAGAAGGGAGTCGCAGTGTGGAAGGAAGCGAAAGAGACCTGTGTATAGAGATAGAGCGGGGATGAGAGAGAGAGAGAGGTGCAGAGGTAGTGTAGAGACAGAGCAGTTAGATGTGCGGATGTGCTGTTGAATTAAACATGAGCTCCTTCATTAGGGCCAGACAAAAGGACACACCAAATACAGATGAGGTGCAAGCTCGCACGCACATACGCATGTGCGAGTGCACACACACACACACGCGGTTTCCGTTTCATCTCCCCCCCCCCCCCCTATACCTCGTCAAAGACACTCTCAAAGACTTTTCCGGGGGAATGTTTTCCGTCCCAGGGGAAATGCGTGTGCACCAACTTTTGTAGTCTCTTGTAAGGCGGCAGGTATAGGGAGACTTAACCCAACAAAACCCTTCTAGTCTCCCCCTCTCTTAAGATACCGCCTTTACCCACTGCAACAGGCTGAGCACCTGTGGCTCAAAGTAGTGCAGTCATCTCGTCTTCATGGGAAAATCTAATGTGACTAGACACTGAAAAAAAGAGATATGTGAACAAGAGAATAAAATGACTATCATGCAGGCAGGGGTTCTTTAAAAGTGTCTACCCACTGCTCGCGATGGAAAAGTGACATGCGACTTTTACCATCATAACACTGTTTTGTTCCTCCTCGTTGAATAAAAACTGTCAATTGGTTCAAAACACGACTTCTACAACAAAAGGAAAATGATAATGCCAGATGGACAACCTGGTCATATCTAGAATGCAATATAATCACATTCATAAGACATTATAATGCATTAATAAGGCTTTATAAAACTCTTTATAAATGTTTATAATCATGCATGACTTATAGCAAGGTTTATAAAGTATTATAAGTGCAGCATTCATATTGTTTTACGTGAAAACGTCGGCACAAATTACCAAATAGGCATTATTTGGATAAACTGATCACATATTTGGAATCTAAATCTTTCTCGTCTTAAAAAATATTTAAATTGATGGTAAAGCTGGCGACGCCAAACTGAAGTAAGATTAGAACTATGGAAGCACCCTCGTTCAGGCAAATAATGAGGCCAATACATTGCTGTCACTTTACTTAAAGCTCACAAAGTCATGCTATAGTGACAGTTTCACTGGAATTACTTAATAGGTGTCCATTAACACAGTTTAATAGACACCCTGCAGCCAATCAGAATCAAGTATTCACCCAGACCAATGTATAAAACACTCTGCTACCTCTGCGTATCAAGCTATTAATTTTATAATCTATTTTCTCTAGGTGACCACCAGATCGTGCAGCTCTATCTGAAGTCCAAGGAGACCGGCCTGGCATTCGCAAATACCAGTTTTGTTTTCTACAACTGCAGCGTGCACAAGTCGTAAGTCTATGTCTACTTATAGCTCTCTAGAGTACTTTTCTTTGACAGACAGCTTGTCATAATTCTAATCCGTTCATATTGATTAAAAAAAAACTGACATTGATTCATAAAAGTGTTGGAAATTGTATTGTACACTTACATAAGTAAGTAGGCATATTGAGCTTCTGTTCTCTAGTGTATTTGCTGCTGTTCAATACTAATTCACAACACTGTCTCTCCTCTCCTCTCCTCTTCCCTCCCCTCCTCCTCCTTCTCTTCTCTTCTCTTCTTTTCTCTCTTCTTCTCATCTCTCTCCTCTCCTCTCCTCTCCTCTCCTCTCCTCTCCTCTCCTCTCCTCTCCTCTCCTCTCCTCCTCCTCCTCCTCTGCATGTTGACAGGAACAGCTACAATATGATTTGACTGCAGCTTTTGAAGAAAATGGAAGAATAAAAAACATTTGCACATAAGAAAATGTTGCCTGAAAATACACTTGCTGGCCACTTTACATCCCTGGCTGATTCAGCTAGATGCAGCGTTTTCCTGTTTGCATATTTAGTGGGGTGCTTCCCCAAGAACATTTTATGTTCTCCAATTAAAATGACGCACTTTCACATCATTTTGGACCATTATTATTACCATATATGTATACAAAACAAATGGAAAAGTTAGAGCAGATAATCAACAACACTCAACATGTTTTCATTCATTCGGTTTAGGTGCTGTCCAAAACAGCTCAGAGTCTTGTAATGATGGGGATAACCTGGAGCTTTACATTATAAACAACATTATCATTAACATGTTGGTTGTGTTTGTTTGGCAGACAACCGGAGTGGAGCTGCTGATGAAATGTGTCAACATCCCAGAGACCAGTGACAGTGTGGTGAGTCAGCCATTGTCTCGTCCTCACACTGCTTATAGGCTTATTATATTATAATATTATTATATTGTTATGCCTCCGTGTCGGTGATAGCCAGGGCCGGCCCTTGGCATAAGCCATATAGAAAAAGAAGAAAAATTTCAAAATAAATAAATCAAGATATGGATTAAAAAAATATATATAAACAATTATGGGCCCCCCTGATCTGATATTTTTTAATGTTTTAAGAAAAATATGCAGATTTTTGTTTTTGCTGAGTCTGTTTTGTGGCGTGACGTGCGCCTGTACGGCACACCCGTTGCGCCACTCATCCACTAAGCACAACACGAGATGGTAACCCAAGATTTGCGAAAGTCTTGCGAGATGGTTAAAGATAGATCATCGGAAACAAGTCTCGGGAGAGTTTTCACAGGTTTTTGCAAATCTAGGGTTACCAGCCTTATCCAGAGGGGAAGAAAAAGATTGGC
>JAOVVB010150367.1:0-11840 GCA_028570985.1 Heterobranchus longifilis | reverse complement strand
TATTTATTTGCAATATAACACTACAAAAAGACATTGGACAATTGGTGTTAAAACATACAGACATTGGGATATTAACACAAGTACAGTACAACAGTTTATATTGATCTGGGAAGTTGAGATTGTGACATGAATTTGAGCAATGACCTAAAAAAAACAAGGTATAGGTATGGATGATAGTAATAAGTAATGATAAGTAACAATAATGATCAAAATAGAGGATGTGGGTGAATTTAATCTTATGGGGTTGTAACTTGACCATGTAAGGCCCCTTGCAATCCTGCTGGGGAGGGGAAGAGGGTGGAGCATAGGGCACAGATTATGTGTGCAAAGTTTCGTGCCAATCGGACTAATCGTCTAGGAGGAGTTCAAAAAAGTAGTTTTTGCATATTTTGCAATACTGCGAAAAACAAATTATAGGTGGAAATGGGCGTGGCCTATGTCAGGAGATTCACCTAAGTGCAGGGAATGCGTCCATGTAAGAAATTTGAATGTGCAACGTATTATGTGGGAGTTATGGGCCAAAACGTGCTAGCGCTACCTGCTGGTGGACATGTGTCATTTTTGGTCTCTGAGGTAAGTGCAGGGGTCTGTACCAGCCCTGAACGTTTCACTTACACAACTCTTATGGTATAGGCTGCAGTATGAGTTTTATCAACAGAAAAAAAATAAAAAAATTAATAAAAATCTTTATGAAATCAATAGGGTTTCCAGCACCGCTGGTACTGGGAGCCACGCTGCCTTGCATGTGTGGCCCCCAGCCCCGTCGGGCTTGGACCACTAATGAATAGTCCTGTTGTAGAGGGTCTGTGTAGGATTTATTTTGTGTTAAGCCAGTGACAGGTGATACAGTTGTGCACACGCATTGAGTAAAGGATGCCATTTTAAAATGACGCTGGAGTGAACGAGGATGTCTCATTTCCCAAATGAGGATTCCTCTGTCCTCCATCTCTCCCTCGCGTCTCTCCCTCTCATCTTACGAGGGCAGAGCTAAGACACAAGGAAGAGATGCAAGTGAGGGAAATGTTTTTTTTTAGCTTATAACTGCATCATGAATCTGACACTGAAAATAAAAACAGGAAGGGGGCATTCCTGTTTTTTTTAAGCTTATAGTGCAACTGCAACTTTTTGCATGCTTTCTGTGAGTAAGATTAAGTAGGTATGCTTCTTAAAATGTAAACCAAAGTTGTTAACAAAAATATAACATTTTGACATGATGACAACATGATAGTTGACAATTCTATTAGGGTGACCAAAACAGGAAGCTTTTTGTAAAAGCTATAACAGTCCTTTTTAGGCATAGAACAGTCATAAAACAGTCCTTTGTAAGGTATAGAACTGTCTTTTTAGAACAGTCCTTTTTTAGGCAGCCCACTGCTCATAGGTTCTTTGCCAAGAACACAAGTCTGTCAACATTTTGAGGCTTCAGTGAGGAATGGAGACATGTTACAATGTTCCCCCTGAACACCCTGAAGGGGAACTTGTAGCAGAAGTATTTCCTTGCCAGTACAGTACAGAGTCTTGGATATTGACGCATGTGTTCTCTCCACCAGACTAAGGGGTCCTCTTCACTGTCAGTGTTGCTTGCAGATATGAGCAGATATGACTGTCCTGAGGCAACAGCTTGCTCTTGCTATGAGGATGGTGCCTCACTGACTTTTGCTGCTTTGAAGAAACTACCTAAGGTCTTTCGGCTCTTCTTCATGGGAGGGTTAGCAGTTGAGGGGGGACTTTGCTTTAAAAGAGATTAACAAAGCACATCTTAATATTCTATTACACTTCTGTTACACACTATCACATTTTTCCAACCATTTAAAAAAAATAAAACAAATATAATTGTGAACATGATCTAATGCAAACATAACTAGACCTGCAAGCAGGTATGAATGGGCGTAGACCACGCCGTGTAAATGTCTTGTGAATCCGATGACGTTTGTCACAAAGGCCAACTTCCTGTTGCCAGTAGGTGGAACTGTGATGTTGAGTGACTTCTTTTTTACCTGGATGTGTTCAGGCTGGGAGTCTTATCAAAGTTGTGCAATTAGGGGCAGATTGGACAATGTACTGGTGAGTAGAAGAACTTCCTGTTGCATGGCGAAGTATTGACATTCGCCGCAAGGCCGTTGTGTGAAGACTCACACTGCACAATATAGCATCACGAAGGTCTTAATGCTTTTCTGACAGCATTTGGTGTTTATCTGATCTAGGAGGAGTACATCACTTTTTAAAACATGTTATTTCCTGTTACCAGTAGGGGGCAGTGTTTCTTTCAGTTAATATGGTGACATAGATGTCTTCAGGGCAGGACTATTTTCAATCATGTGCTGAATAGAGCAAATTGGTAATGTACGGGCGAGTTATAGCAATTTCGAGTTTTATGGCGAAATACGACATATTGGCGCCACGTCACGGCCACACCGATGCACGAAAACTCAACCTTTGAACAACTTGTCATCATAAAGGCCTTGAGATGGTGCTGACCTAAGGAGAAGTCCATTGAAGTCTGGGTGAAGTCTTTTGGAGAAGTTCGTATAAAGGGTGAAAATTGTGAAAAATGTCAACTTCAATTCAAGATGGCCGACTTCCTGGTGGGTTTTGGATGTCACTCCCATTGGCTTTTTTGTTTGTTTCCTCATGTTACATATGCGTACCAAGTCTCACGTGTCTACGTGAAAGTAAAATCTTGACTTCCTGTAGGCAACTTCAAGATGGCCGACTTCCTGTTGGGTTTTGGATGTGGCTCCCATTGGCTTTTTTGTTCGTTTACTCATTTTACATATGTAAAATGAGTAAACGAACAAAAAAGCCAATGTCATTTGTCTACGTCAAAGTAAAATGTTGACTTCCTGTTGTGACTGAAACCTACAGGAAGTAGTTCCTGTCTTTGAATAACTTTTTGTCAGGACCCTGTAGAGATTGTTTGTGCCAAGTTTCGTGAAGATCGGACTTATCGCCTTGGAGGAGTTCGAAAAAGTAGTTTTTGCACATTTTGCAGTGTAGTGAAAAAAAATTCCAGGCCTATATCCTGAGATTCAGGGCACTCCAGTGGATATAAGGTTTTTGAATAAAAAAAAAAAAAAGATCTACAAAGAATATGTTTACACCATTTTCATTGGAGGTGTTCCACCAAAACGGGTTCCCTCCCGACACTATGTTGCATGGTCGGGGTGTGGCGCCGCCCACAACGATTGTGATTGGTTTAAGGAAATACAAACAGGCCCGTTTTTTTCACTATCCAGGAGTGAAAGCGCATTGAATCCAGACTTTTCCCCAGCAGCACTGTGGCGATAGGTCTGGCTACGCGAGACTAGCAATCCACTTTTTCCTGCATTTTTCAGTCAATTTCTTGCATTTTCCCCGTTATGAAATCCATAGGCATTTTGAGAGTTTGTGATAGATAGTGTTTTTGACCAATAGACACTGTTGCTTCAATGTAGCAAATCACAGGTCTGCCCTCCATCTGCAGTTTGCACCATAGCAACGCAGTGACGTGACGTCATATGCAGACCACCTATTGGTTTGTGGACTACCGTTTTGAAGCCTTTTGAAACCAGACGTGACCATATGTGGACAAGACTGCAGAGCTGGGGAGGATGACGTGGCGAAGCCAGTGCCGGACACATTTCAATGGCACTATACTAAGCTAACTGCTAACGAAAGAAAGTTTGCCGAATTTCAACCGCGAGTGATGAGTGAGTCATCTGGTGGATTTTTAACGGCGGGGGGAGCGGGGAGCTCTGGACGCTTGAGCCGTTTGCTGCAGTGACACAGAGCCGGTTGAAAATCAGCAAGTTATCAGCTAACACTAGTGCTATCTAGTACAACCAAACACTGAACAAGACATTTTAGGTGACAAAAGTGTCAAGTCATCAGTCTGGATTGATATATCGATTCAATGTTCGGCGATCCAATATCATCGATGTAAAGTGGAAAATATTGATACATATCATCTGTAAAGATGCACCTTTACTCTATTTTCCCACTTTATATTTATTCTTTTCATTTAAAAGTATAGATTGTTTCTCATTTAAATGTCTGGAAGAGCTCAGTAATAAAATTGTCACATCATATTTTAGTTGATTGTGTTAAATGTACATATGATATTGTCTCATATCGATCACAGGCCCCTGAATTAAATCGATATAATATTGTATCATGATGAAACTTGTGATTTACACCCCTATAAGCCACAGACACACAAAACAAGTTCACGTCTATTTAAATGTACACATAGCATTGCTAAACCTCAATCCTGTCGCTAGCAGAGCAACATGTCAATCACACAGTAGCCATGCCCAAAACATCCCCTGCTTTGTCATCCATGTTCTTCTTCATGGGACATTAATTTACAAAATGAACATCATACTGTATTGAAGAAATGTGATTAAGACCATAAACTCAGTATTAACCTGTTTACTGAGGTAATAAATCAAGTGAGAAGTAGGCTCATTTTCCCATTAACTTCTATACAACTGGACGTCTTTTGGAGTCAGTGGAGTCGCCCCCTGCTCCGTCCACTGTTTATACTGATAACTAACAGACCCACAGCACCAAAATCATAACCTCCTTTGTCAAGATAATAAGATACACTGGTCCTATAGAATGAGCCAATGAGTATGTTGATTCATATTTCATGTTTTATACATTTATTGGTGTTTCTTTGTGTTTTGAAAGATGCCAGTCAATCTGTCCACTCTGTCTGAAGAGGAGCGTCGAGCACGACAGAAAAAGAGAGAAGTGAAGAAGACGAAAAAACAGACAGCTGTCCAGTATGAAGACGACTTCAAAGCTGACAAATACAGTCACTTCTGGAAGAAGAAATGATTAATTTATATCAATGTGAAGTATGAAGATCACACTCTCCATTCAAGCTTCCATTTGTCCACACACTGTGTTTTAATTGGCTTGTTTTCATGCCAAAAAAGAGATGAAATCGTGGGACACTGAAACCCAGACCAACAACATATGTATGCAGGATGACTGACTGCTGCTCAGAGCTATGGCAATGTTACTTTCCTTGGAAGAAAAACAACCTGCAAATGCTGGTATTGTCAATAAATTGATTTAAAGCCATGTATCTGTGTGTGGAATTTTAATAACGCTCACAAACTTGTTGAAAAATGTTGATGGGTTTGTTGGGCTGCACATGTCCCTGATGGTGGTTGCCATAGAAACAGAAATAGAAATGTCTACAGAGGCAGCATACTGTTATTGATGTGTTGCAGCTTGTCATCATCTCTACTGTTAGGTGAAATGTTAAACTCTCCAGTCATAAACATGCTTGGGAGCATTGACTTAAAAGAGTGAATTGTCTGTACCATCCTGGAATCTGAGAAACTGTTGTGTACTTGCAGTACTACTGTGGTGGTAGTGAAAACAGGAAACATCCTTTCAAAATACAAAAATCAGAATCAGAATCATTTTTATTGCCAAGTAGTTTTCACGTACAAGGAATTTGACTTGATGTCACGATGCATAACAAGAAACCACACAAAACAAAATATACACAAAACAAAACTAGAACCAAAAAAAGAGAAAAGCAAAAATATGTACAAGTGAGAAGAAAGACAGGAGGCGTGAATAACTTACTAATATTACAGTAGGAATATGTAAACAGTATGTTCTGTATGAGAGCTGCATAGTTTAGAGGATATATACAGGGAATATTGACAGGAATGTGCAAATGTCCTCAGTATAGACGGTATATGAATGTGCTAGTAAACCAATAAAAATAGAAATAAATATAAAATAAAAAATATATAAATGTTCATCTAGGCTGCTTTAAGTTAGTAATTATTTACCACAGTAAGCTAATCAATAAGGTTGTGACTCAGTAACACAACCGATCGCGGCAGCAGACGCAACTCCCATTTTCTGAGGTAAAATTACTGTTTTTGTCAAAGGAGTCTGGTGGCTTTGAAGAGAGTGATATAACGGCTTCAGTTCCCCGTCAGAAAGGGCTGTTTGACGACAAAGTAAAGCAGTGAAAATATTCTAGATATAGCATGCACTTAAACTGATATTGATTTTTTTTTTAGGTGGTCCTTTTTTTAGGGTTAGGGTGCTGATTCATCCTCTCACATGTATTTGCACAAAGGTATTCATGGGTGGAATCAGCAGAGAGACAGCAACACATGAACAAGTCATTTAGTTTGGTCACAGATTTCAGTGGTCACAGATTTCGGTGCATCACCGGCACCGTTGCTCCTGTCTGCTTATATATATATAGCAACATCATCATACAGAAACCTACGTCAGGTCACGTGGGAAAAGATTTTAGAAAGGCTTAGAAAAACAGCATTGATGCTAAAACATACGTATTTCAACCAAAATCTGGATTTGATTCTGGGTTTGGATTTGAATACTCAAGGAACACTACTGGGAAGCTACAGAATGATATAAAAAAATGCAAAAACATAAAAAAAAAAAAAATTGAGTCGACCTTTAAATATTTGAACACGTGAAATAGTATTCCCATATTTACAGTTTGTTTCTGACCACTTCTGGAACCAAACCTTTTACTTTGGAAAAATGAAGGGTCAAGTTTAAGGTTTTTCTGATTTGGGTGAACTGACCCTGTAAAGAAAGAGAAAGGGGAGATGCAAGCATTAAGGGAATCCATCTTATGCCTGAGTACAAACAATAATATTATAATGCCAACCTTTAAATGACTGTATAAACTCAATAATGGGAGTAACCTCAAAGTATGACTAAAGTATGACTCCCTGTGAAATAGAAATGCTTTTCACTAGAGTCTCTCTAACGTGTTTTCTTCTCTCCCCCCTCAGAGTCAGCAGTCAGGGTCCCCCCACCCTCCCCCCTCTACCTCCTCCGATCCCTCAAAGCCCACATTCCCGGCCTACACTCAGGCCACCGTAGCTGTGGCCAGCCCCAGTGCTGGCGGCAGTACGGTCTCCAAACCTCCCTCTACTGTGACCAGTAAGCCTGCCACCCTCACAACCACCAGTGCAACCAGTAAGTTGATCCACCCTGATGAGGATATCTCACTGGTAAGTAGTCCAGCTGCAAATGTTTCTCTTTGTAGTTTTTACAGTAAGTGGCATTTTGAGGAAAAAGCAGTTAATCACAGCTAAAATCTTACTTTCTTCTAACATCAAAGTCAATCATTTCTTGTTTATTTCTCCTGATTGAGCTGCAGAGTTTCAGCGTCAAATTATTCCTCCTTGTTTGCTTTCTGTGTCTTGCAGGAAGAGTTGCGTGCTCAGTTGCAGAGGTACCAGCGCAGTATTCCCCACCAAGGCCAGACCACCGCCGCTGCCCCGTCAGTGGGTCCCATGGGTGGCATGATGACTCCTCAGCAGCCCGGCATGAGGCACCCCATACCTGGTACACACCGTCTGCCTCTAGTTCAGCAAAACTTTACATTTTGCTGTAGGGCTGCACGATATGAGGAGAATATCTAATTGTGATTGTTTTGACTGATATTGCATTTGCAATATGAGTCACGATATTTGCATCATTATTCTCATTTTTACTGAAAAATATATTAAAACGATAAGGTGGGATTTTTGGGAGGAGCTGTATCAAACAAAGATTTTTTCTTAAGTCTGTAGAATATGATTTGTAGGCCAGGACATCTCTGCAGCACCACGATACTTAATTCAGAATGGTATTTTCACACATATTTTGACTTTAACAAATACTGCGCCTCCTGCGATTTGGATATTGCATGAGTCCATATTGCAATTTTGATAACATTTTGATTAATTGTGCAGCCCTATTTTGCTGTTAACCAGAGCTGTTTATTCTTAGCTGGTACAAAACTCTCCTATAGGATGAGAAATCTCTCTTAAGTGTCATTATTATTTCAATCAATATGTTTGGATATGTTTGAATGTTGCATGTCTCGAGGGATGGCAATGTTGTTCTGCTGATATATCTCAACAACTATTGGATGGTTTGTCATGAGATTTTGTTCAGACATTCGTGGTCCCCAGGGGATGAATCCTCTGACATTTCCTATAGCGCCATAATCAGGTCAAAGTTTCAAATTGTTTTGGTTGATGATCAAATACCTGCAAAACTGACATTCCCATCAGCCTCAGCTATACTTGTAGTGCTAAACGTTAGCATGCTAAACTAAGATGGTGAACATGGTAAACATTATACCTGCTTAGCATAAGCATGTTAGCATGCCGCTGGTCACATTTCACTTGAAGCACCACTCTGCCTAATGCTGTATTCATGTCATATCATAATTACGGGTTTCCGACTTGTTATTCGGCTTACTGGATGTGCAGTGCTGCTGGGAGAAAGCCTCCACCTCTCACGCACCAGGTTTCAGGCCCCTTCCGCTATCTGTTTTGCAGAGGCACTGTCGGTTTAAGACGATTGTGATTGGTTACAAGAAATACAAACAAGCCAGAATTTTTTTTTTTTAAATCCCAGAATGAAAACTGTGCAGCCAGACCATACTCCAGCCAGACTGGAGATATCGGGCAATATGAGACTACCGACTTGTAAATAGTATTCACGTCAACATCCAAGTTGTAATTATGACTGGGAAACAAATATGGATGCCTCACATCAGCCAAAGTCTGTCATTTAATTAATTAAACCTAAATTGAATGAATACAGTGTTAAATTGTCAATGCACAGTACTTTAATCCTCACACAATCAACTTGTTGAACACTCGCAAGTCGTTAACTCGGGAATCTTTCCTGTCTCTGCCGTCTCGTCCCATATGACATGAATGTGGCACACGTGCAGACTCACAGAGCCGCTAGCATGGCTGTGGACTCTTGTTGTAAACTAAAATTATTTACTGATTTTTGAATAAAAAGCCAACAAACGTGTGTTTTCGCAGGCCAGTATGGCGGTCCACCCCAGGGGATGCCGGCCTTCATGCCAGGAGGGATGCCTCCGTACGGACAGGCCCCTCCTGTGGTTCCCCCGGGGTACCAGGGAGGCCCTCCACGGCCACCCATGGGTATGAGACCCCCCGTCATGTCCCCTGGAGCCCGCTACTGAAGCCTGCCATCCTCTCTTCAATAGGTTTGGACACTCAACCCTTTTCTAATGTCCTCAGCTGCTAGTAGACAAACCAGTGTTGGTATTATAGTACCACAACATACTGTTAATTCTACTACTGAGCTATGAGGAAGAGACACTGAATCACAGAGCTATAACAGCATCACAGAGCGCATGGGGGAAAATATTTACACTGTACCTAACCAAGATTATGAACTGTTGTTTCAAACCATCTCTGTTCTGTGGCTTTTTTTCCTTCTCATGTTTCATTCAGGTGTATAGAAGTGTAGTAGATATGGTTCGTAGTGTTGTGAAGGCGCTGGAGTTACATGGGCAGTACCCACCCTTTATCAAGGCAAGTTTTATGTAAATACATTTCTGTTCTAAGCTAAACAGTGAGGCCTTCACAGCACATAAGTGCTGTTGGACTTCGTGTCCCCAACTTTGTTTGGTGAGGGCTTCAAATATCTGTTTATGCATTAATTCTGTTTTATGTTCATAGTTTTAATGAAGAGATACTCGCATAACCTTAAATAGTTGAAGTACTAAATGAAGTGGTATATGTATTGTTGTAAAACTGTATTGTAATAAAATGTGGCAAAAATGTAAGACTCTTCTTTGTTAGTGGGAAAAGAGACGTCACAGCAGGTTTGTACTCCAACGTGGTGATTGTGCTTTTGTCTTGGAATTAAAAAAAAAATGTTGCTAAATGTTTTCTTTTGGCTGTAAAACAGTATATTGATGCTCTGTACACGGCGAGTTGCATTGTACAGCTGCATAACTTCCCGGGTGGCTGTAGTGCTAAAACCCAGATTTCTCTTCTCCCTGTAGCGATGCCATGGGGGACTGGCTGAGGCCCTGTCTCAGTGTAGCCCTGTTTCAGCCTGAGGCAAGTCTCACCATTTTCTGTCTTTCATTCATTACCAGGGGCCCTCACAGCTTTACACGCTGTTGGATCTCAATGTCCCCAAACTTGCAGCAAGTTTGGTGAAGGCCCTTGTTTGTGTTGTTGCGTTTAGGCACCATTTTCTCATGTGATTTATGTTCTTTATTGTTAAAGCTCTTATGTGTCATTGAACCTGTGTCCTCTGTTCTTGGTTGGTGGGGGCATCAGGAAGCTCGGTTTTCATTTACTAACTTCATACTGATCGTTATGAAGCTTTTAAATGAAACCGTAATTCCTTTAGAAGCTCACAGTCCACAGCAGTTTACTGTCTGATGTATTTATGGCTTGGTCAAAAAGTCAAATTATTTGTTACAGACGACATTAAAAGCCTGTCACATTAACATGCATTAAATGTTGAGGTTTGTGATGAACAAAATGACTTTTCATATTGCTTGTAAAATGGCTTTACCACTTAATCCTGTTTGTTTCATCAGCTGTCCTCACTTGATCATTTGAATTTAACTACTTACATGAAGGAGAATCGCTACCAGTAACAGGTTAGTTAAAGCTGTAAGTACCACTGCTGTAATTTTAATTTTCCGTCAACCTGTGTTTTGTGTGCACACACAATGAGATCTTAATGTCTTGTCACCTGTTTGATAAAAAAACATAAAATGAGCCTACAGCAACTTTTAAGCATTTTTACATTAATGATCTCGAAGAATAACTTGAGAAGTCCAATAAGTTAATACTTGAGTGTGCAACACATTTCTTTCCTCTAGTTCTTGCTTAATGTGATCAGCATCTCAAGATAGTTTTTGATGGGAATAAATTTAAACTAATGATTTAATGCTTTCATGAGTAACACAGGCAGAGTCTTCACTGGTAAGTATGGGTGCATCACTTCTGTTCAATGCTAACAGGGGAGTGTCCGTTATCCTAAACTATGATCTGCCCGGTCAGAGGCGGTACCTTATTTCATATTCTGCTGTTGTATTGTAGATTGAAGTTTTGCAGTATTTTGTCCACACAGGCCTATACTTTATACTGCAACTGTATCTTTGAATGTGCATTGTTTTCTTTTGCATGTAGCCTATTTGTGGAGGTACAATTACTTTGTGAGGACATTTTTTTTGCTTAAACTCTCTGCTGTGTAAGAAAAATATCAAAGATAATAGGGTTTGTTAGATTTACCTGCTGAAGAATACAGTGAATGAAAATACACTTTCTTCTGCTCATATATTTGATACCATGTCTGAGAATATGATGGATGAAGCTTTGGAAGAGATATTTTTTCTGGTTTTAAGTTAAGTGAAAAACTGAAGCTTAATCATGAATACTTGTTTTAGGATCTGTCCCCCAGAGCACTCTACTGAATTTATTTGTAATTTCTGAGCCAATGTTTGAATGTACACTGTTTTTCTTTGAATAAACCAGTTCATAAACTATTGATATGTCTTTGTAATGCCTCTGATCGCTAGTTATTTTACGATATAGAAACAAAACTACTTGGTTAAGTTTAAGTAAAGAGCACATGGGAGAAGTTAGCCGTTGTGGTTTTATGGGAGAAAGAGTCTCTTTTAACCCAAATGATCTTTTCCTAAATCTAACCAGATTTCTGTTAGAAAGGCTAACTTCTCCCAACAGCTATAGAGTGCCGCAGGAATGAGTCCTAAAACCCACAAATGAGTTAGCATTTTAGCACTTCCGGTTCCCTCGCCTTGAAGTCAATGGGTTTTTTGAATGTGTTTTTGGTTAGACGTCTGAAATAAGGTCTGTGGTTGACACAAACTTTTGGCATTTTCACGTTTGTTCTACGACATAAAATACGTCTGTAAATAATCCACTTGTGACTTTTGAAGCTTTTTTACGTGTGTTTAAAAAAGGCGGTTGCTAACAAGTGGCTAAATGAGACTACAGAGGTTGTCGAGGACATTAAACGCCACCATCAGTTTAGTAGTGGCG
>JAOVVB010150346.1:0-11841 GCA_028570985.1 Heterobranchus longifilis | reverse complement strand
ATGGAAACTTTATGGACCCCAGGAAGAATAGCTGCTGCTATGCAAAAGCTAATGGGGATCTTAATAAACAAACAAACCAAATGTGGATTAATCCACCGCTGAAAATAGTCCCCAACAAATGCACTATTTCCTTCTGTTAGAGTTTGATTAAAAACAACAGAGACCAGCTGTTCATACTGATTACTGAGCCTTTTATTATTTGTCAGCTGCAGACCACAACATTGTTGGTTTTAGTCTTCTTTTCATTGGATTTGTTGACACAGGAATCTAGAATAACACCAGACTAATCCTTTAATTGGCGGGGTACAAAAACCAAAGACAGTTTATACAAGTGAAGCATCTGCAGTTAAATAACAGCCGTGAATCCACATGCAGCAAATACAACCTGAGTCTGTGTCCATCCCATCTGTAACAGTACTGTACAATAATTAATTATATAATATTATATAATAGTGCTTGACAAGACAAAAATAAACATGACAATGAACAATCTTCTCTATGGGACCAACAGCTACTGCAGCAGTGGATATTTTTAATGTGAAAAACAGTTACAGTACTTTTTTTTTTCTTAATGTAGTGACAAAAAGTAATTACATAATGGGGTTTTGCTGGTCAATACCCACATATTACAGACTGGAGTCTCCACTGCTTCTCCTGGGAAGATATTAATCTTCATTTTCAGACAGAAACATTCACCATACACCACGACTTCAACCTCTAACAGCATTAAGTACTTTGTGGACTATTCATGTGGGACACTACAAGTCAGACTCACCTGCAGCTGTGTTCACAGTTTCAGCACTAAATCCTATATTTCAAACATCTGACAGCAATGACTTCCAACGGCTCGTCATTTACAGTGAAGTACCAAATAAAAAAACAATTCACTCAAGTATTACCATTTTTTAAAGCAATTATTTAATGCTGGAATTGATTCAATAGCTTCATTTTAGTCTATGCCTTATTTTAAGTGCCATAGTAATACATGTACATGCACCCAAACAAGAAACACATTAGTTCCGCCTGTGTATTTCCTACATGGTGCATGTCTACAAACTGTATGATAGTGCTGCTATCATAAGGTAAACAGAAAAAAATGCAGAGTGCACTTTATTGATTAACCAATATTGTGTGGTGGGCCACATATAGTATGTTTTCAGAGACAAGATAGGGGACATGCCTGGTCTATGTGGAAGAAGTCACTGTCTATGAGTAATGTGACGTCATATCTGTTCAAGAAAAACAAAACCGAAGCGAGAAAGCAGGAAATAGCGGATGGTCCGATATCCGCTGGGATACCACCTGCACCCTCACATTTTAAATCCAAAATACGGGACATTTCTGAATACTTGAGGTGCTATAAAAACACATAGCTCCATAACTCCTGACTGATAATGACAGATATATTTAACTTCAGGACATCTCTGACAACATACATACTGAAAATCAAACATATTTAATGTATCATTTTAGAGCTTTTCCAAAGTAAAAGTCTCTAAAAGTGTAGGATTCAACTTTTTCCCATGGTCTAGAGTTGAAAAAGTAAACAAATAACTGCAGTTTCAAGGCATATAGACATGTTAACACGTGTGTGTGGTGTGTGTGTGTGTGTGTGTGTGTGTGTGTGTCCACACTATGTGTTCATGGCAGGACTCCCCGTGTCCTCTGCAGGTCTGTTACCGCTGTGTTTGGTGTTGATGTGTTGAGTCATCTCCTTGCGGTTGGTTACCATGTGGCCACACTGCACACATGTGTAGCGCCCTCGAGTGTGCTCCCAAAGGACGCGTCTGTTGCAGGCCATACCTGATGGATGAAAGGACAAATTAAATTACAAAATAATGTCTGAACAAAGGAACTATATCAATAAAATGCACTTGAGTGTCTTAGATGACCAATTTAGTAGTGGTGGCCAAATGAAGCGTCATGGACCGTTTTCTGTATTTTCGGAGCCCACTAGATCTCTGTTTAACCCATTCCTTGGGTCACGTCTAGAACGCGTTTTCGCAGCCTGAGGCATTTTGTTGCGTTGCTGAGCACCTCACGGTTTTTTCACAGGAGCGACCTGAACGAGTTGAAAAAAGTTCAACTCAGAACGGAAAATCACCCGACGTCATGAATCATTTATTCCCGTTGTCCACTCAGATGAATTGAGAGGCAGGCCTCTCAGACCAGACCTCCGTGCACTGGTGCGACACATGAAGCTGGATTTAAATCAGCAAAGTATCCCTCGGGTGGGGTTAGGGGCTGCTAAAAAGCGCTCTGTCTGATCTGGTCAAAAGGCAGTGTGGTGCGCCTCGCGGTTTTAAACCTGCAAAATGTGTTCTCTCTGATCGGGGCCTAATGCTTTGACAAATGTGTAGCCACATCTGGCAGGTTACAGCTGTGTGCAGCAGTGTGAGGACTCACTTTGATTCTTCTTCCAGATAGCGGGGGAGCCAGGAGGAGAGCGAGGGGCTGCTCCTGGAGCAGGGAGGACGGGCTCAGGAGACCTGGTCTGTGTCAGGAGCTGACCCTGGACATCAGGGGTGATCGGAGCTGTTGTCGGGCCATCCAGGTTTAAAGCCCGAGGCAGATCAGAGGCCTCCATCTTGAGCTGAGGCTGGGGAGCTGCCTCTGCGTGGAAAGATACCGACAGATCAGAGGCTTCGCCCTTGACCTGAAGCTGCGGCGCTGCCTCTGTGAGCTGCGGAGGGGAGGTCTCCAGGTGAGACAAGAAGGGGGGGCCGAGGAAAGGCGGGGCAGCAGCTTCTGGCTTCAGAGCAGCAGCAAGCAAGGAACCTTCTGGGTGTGGGATCTGAGAGGGTAGCAGTTGCTGGGGCATAGGCACGGCGTCCAGCTCTGGGGGCTTCTGGTCCACGGCGGTCGTGTTTGGGTTGGCCACAGCTGCAGGCGGAGGGGGCGCCGGTTCAATCGGCTTTGTTTTGCCCCGTGGCACTTTGGAACAGGTGTGCAGGTGAGTCAGGAGGCCACGGTAGGATCGCAACTTTGTGCGACAGCTCTCACACCTTCACACAAACAAGCAACAGTATACAACAGTTAGATCCGACCAAGTCATTTGATTGGACAAGAGACATTCCATAAGTGCTGATATACAGTATAACATTACTGGGACTTTTAACTATACATGTATCACTCCGCTTTATATTATCCATCTTAGACTGTAACAAACGTTGCACCGCAAAGATGGACATGTTTACACGAATAACATTTGAGTTAAATTATGAATGGTTGTCGAATGGAAGGAAAGAAGCCTGGATACTCCCACGCAAACCCTGGTGAGCCGGCGGTCCATCACTTGGCGGCTCACATAACCGCAGTCATAGTAGCCTGTAGCCTGCGGTAATGTGTAGACCTACACAAAGTAGCAAGTGTGCGGGAAAATGTTTTCATAATCGTAAAAAATCATCATCTAGGCACTACTATGAAGCGTTGCAGACAGAGGGTGAAAACAGGTGCAGCAGCCATGGACATTCTGAGAAAAAGAATGTGTTTTTTGAACATTAAAGCATGTAAACATATTCTAGTAGACACCCAAAATGTATGCATAAAATGAAAATGAGCATAATAGGTCTCCTTTCTCTGCTCTTTCTCTTACTACCGAATACACAAAACATATTTTCATTAATGACTACACATCATCTCAGCTGAGAGTGTAGGGACAGTAAAATAAAGACCAACTCACAGGAAGAATATGTTGGGTTTGTGATGATGCCTCATATGTTCCATCAGTTTCTGCATGTTGGGGAAGGAACCACTGCATCCGACGGTGGAGCACAGCAAGACCTTTCCTGAGGAGAGGACAGACAGTGTTGATGTGCTGTAGGTTCTCTTGTAACCCCCTCTCACCTCCAACACAAATCACATTCAATGGAAAAATTGCAGCCAGATTGGACATTTAGTTTTTATTAATAAAACTACTTTTTGAAATGTTTGAGACTGTGCTATATTTACTTTGGAGCTAGAATTAAAAATAATAATAATAAAGTGGTGTGTTGCATTTCAGTGTTTTCCAGCATCGAAAAACTATTCTTTCAGTTATTAAATGGCAATAAGCTAAATAGACCTGATGTGCCGAGGCTTCAGAGCGCGTCGAGATATCCAGGAAGTTTTCCGTGAAGCGCGTATCAAGGCTTGTATCATTTGACGCAGATGATGACCATGGTCCGGACCACGTGACTGGTTTAGAAAGTGGTTCAGATCTCTGCACGACATATGGGATCCCCCTCAAAATGTTCATTAGTGATTGTGTTAGGTGAGTTTTAGTAATGTTCCTGAATAAAAAACGAATAAAGTCTTCCCTCTACATAATTTTCCGAGTTACACAAGTAATGTTCCTGCCCTCTGCCTGGTTAAAATACTGCCACTAATATTGCCCCCCCTGCCATTATCATAGCATATTATAATACAATTATTAATCAAAGGCTTGATTAACACATTTGAGTTTATTATACACTCCCTGTATTGATGTCAATGGATAACATGAAAATTTATTTTTTTATTTTCATTGTTGACAGTCATCTGCCTGTTATACACTCTCTGACCAGCAGGTGGTTCTGTGAGCACATGAAGTCTCGAGTAATTAACCCTTTTACGAATCAATTTGCTGGAAAGCTTCATCTCGCCATCACTACTTTTAACATGTGTGTCTAATCTAATTATGATGCCACACTACATGTATGCATGGAAGGAAATGCATGCAACAATGTGTTTTGTATTTCACTGTTGGACAAACAAGGAGTCACCTACATTATAACCTCAGGAAAGTAGACTTAATTTTGTGTGTAAGCCTACAGAATTGCCCCTCTATAACAGGTTGATGCTATTAACATGGAGCTATTGACGGCACAACAGCCCAATGACTGGTGAAATGTCTCATTTAAATGGGAGCTGACCTGGAAGAGACTGAGCTGAGAGCTCGTGATCCTTGATGTGAGTTTCCAGAGCGCTCGTGTCTGTGTACACGCGCCTGCAGCCGTGAAACGAGCACGGCAACCTCTTGTTAACTGAAATGGACAAAAACATTATACATTATAACATGTCGTGAATGTAACTACTTATGTGGCAGCAACAGTGTGAACAACGCCAGGAACTCAGCGACAGAACTCGAGCAGGTTAGCATGCTAGCTAGGCTAACTTCGTCACGTAGCTAGCACAGTGTCGTTAAACACAACGGGACAAAAACGTCCCGTTATGGCGTCAGGTCTCTGTTTGCAATGTTTGAGCTAAATTACAGACCTCCGGTTCCAGATTCAGCTGTCTGTACATCTGTGCTGCCCGAAGACATCATTGTAGCGGAGCACTTTAGCTCTGCAGCGGCGACAATAGAGGAAGATCAGACCAGACTACAAGAACCAGAATGCAATGCGACAAACGCTTCTTTGAGTGTTTTCAGCGGTGCATACCACCACCTACCGTACCGGTATACGTAGCACATAATCTAGTTTACAATCTGTAAAAATAAAATAGGGTACAATAAAATTAAACAAAACAAACTTAATTTCTATTAAACAATCCGGTGTTTATTCAAATTTAAATAGCTTTACTGGCATGGCAATAACAAAATAGTTCCTGTTCCTTGTAGGCCTATCCCTTCCAAATCTAATTCTTGTTACAGATTTGCAAGCACCATCTCTTTGGAATATTGAACAATTGGCAATCATATTAATGATATAATATAATATGTTAAAGAACACATAATACATTTAATATTCACCTCAATTAGGCCTTTTATTCTCTCACACAGAGTGGTAAACTGGTGAATGAACGTGAGAGATTGAGTGTCCTATCTGCAGATATGAATGTCATTAAAGGGTAATTCATCAATTTGGTTATGCGTCTGCACTCATTTTGACACAGGGCTTCTTTAAAAGGGCCAACACGAGGTAGGGCTGTTAATGCAGGGACCACTCAGGTTGATGGCCCTGTAGCAATAGAGTTTATATAATATTATTAATATATACGTAGAAATAACATATATGTGCAGAGATTTCCAGTAGGCCTACAGTTTTTTTGTGTAAAATATTTTGTATAGGCCTATAATTAAGAAATAACGATGCATTCACAGAGACTCATACAAGGTACAAACATATAAATGACTTTCCTTTGTTGTTTTAGCTCATATCTTGTTTCCCTGCATGTGCACCATGTTATTTATAGTGATGTTTGAATACGAATTTAAAAAAAAAATGTCAGTAGCCTACTCTAAACCAACAGCTTGCACATGCAATTCATATGGAGGAGCGTTTGGGCTGGTTTGATTAGAAAAAATCCAAATGAATCAAATTATTATGACAAATAATTTTAGATGATCATTCAGACACATTTAAATAAAAAGACATTCAAGTTTTTTTATAGGCCTAATTATTGCAGACAGTCAGACAGACACATAAACACAGAACACCATTAATACAGCCTATTAATAGATCCCCAATAAAATAAAGATCTGGGTCTTTATCCAGGCAGTAAGCCAGACTACTCATCGCTCGACCTTTCTCTTGTTCTTGAATGTGTGTGTTTGAGTTGTGTATCGTCAAAGGCTGCAATACCACAATTACAATGTTGGAATTGTGTTCAAAGCAGAGTTTTTATTGATCTTATGAACACATCATGTACATATTTGCATTGAAAGTTTCTACATTAATTATAAGAAATTTGCATTGGTGCAGAAAAATCTATTTATTGCATTGATCTTGAAAAAAACAAAATCTTTATATACAATAATCACTTATCTCATGAGGGGTTCGAGGACCAGTTGGTCTTTTAAAAGAGTGACTGTCTGCACACATTTGAATATCTGACCGTGTTTGCATATCTTTAACTCTTGCAATCACAACTTATATTTATACTCCACCTGCACATATGTTCTTGATAGTTTAGATGAATCCAGCAATGATCATTCAACAACGTGCATTCATGTTGGAACACCACAATACAGGACTATAAAACCATTACATGTATCATACAAACCATGTCATTACTTTGTGGAAGTAGTTGGGAAGAGATATATATTAATTTCATGCAAAATGGCAATTATTTTAAACACCATTCACCATATTTACACCTTGCATTAAAATACATATTGAGTGTCCCCCCAAAAATGGTCAAATCTACTAGTGCATCAATCCAGCAGATTCATAAACACAAAGAAACCAGAAAATACTTGTATATAATAATATACACACAGACACACATAGCCCTACAGTTCCTTCAATTCAGCTTTTTATAAACTGGATTTTATTTTCATATTTCTGGCCATCATTCCCATTTCTTGTATCATTTTACCAGTGAAAGGAGTGAAAGGAATGAAAGGATGCCCAGTTTATCCCGTAACTGTATCGAGAACAGTGTTTCCCAACCTTTTGACTGGTGACCTCCAAATACAACGTGTGTCTACTTGTGACCCATCACCAGTGGTTGCATATGTTTGAGTAAAAAAGCTTTTTTCTCCCAGGTTTATTCTAATATTTTTTAGAGGCCAGAAGATGTAACATTATCCAGTAAAGAAAATAAAGACACATTAAAAACAAACAAATATTTAAAAAAAAGAAGATATCGTAATTTTGTGGTCAAAAAGTATTCTTCTGCTTTACTGTCCTGTTAATCATCATTTATGACACCATAAGGGGCTTCAAGTGTTGAACCACTGATCTAAAACACTTGATTGGCGAGTGAAAACAAAGGCAAACACACTCAAAATGTCTGTGCACCATTCATATAGTCTATAGCATGCATGCACTTGCTGCAGTAAGGACAGCGGTGGCTGAGAAGTGTCGAACAAATGCAAAAGCTTCAACGCGAATGCAAAAGCCACAATACAAAAGCAAAAGAAAATTGCATTTGCGATGTGGCTTTTGCATTTGACTGAGACGTGTCGAACGAATGCAAAAGCTACAACGCAAATGCAAAAAAAAAAGCCACAATGCAAATGCAAAAAAGCCACAAGAAAAAAAGAAAAAACCATAATGCAAATTCAAAAGCTACAACACAAATGCAAAAAAACAAAACAAGAAAAAACAAAAACACAATGCAAATTCAAAAGCCACAATGCAAATGCAATTTTTTTGCATTTGTGTTGCGGATTTTGCATTTGTTCGACACTTCTCAGCCACCGTAAGGGACAGCAGGTTAAAATTTAACCAAGCATGGCACAATCTAATGGATGTTAATGGCAGACAATTTGAGTGATAATGTCAACACACTTGTGCTTTAAATAACTGAGCACTAAACCGAGGTCGATTTGCTCATGTAGTTAGTCCTAATGGAATCAAGTAGTCATTACACTCTCTCTCTCTCTGCAAACAATTATGGCCAAAACTGAATGTAACACTTAAAAAAAGAACATTTTTTCTTTAAGGCCACAAAGACAGAAAGTGCAGAGCCTGAAGTCCTGCCTCCCACAGAGACAGAGAAGACTGTAAAATCTGACATCAATGTATATAACAACAACAACAACAACAATAAAGATGCTGGTACGTTTATCTGGAAACTTCCATGTGCTTCTGTGGTTATATGATTCAATCATAGCTGTCAACAGTGTATGTCTGAGAGCTGCCGCAGTGCGTGGCTGGTGTCGTCAATTGTATAATATTTATTTTATATATATATATATAGCACCGCCCTAGAGCAAACGTCACAAAGTACTTCACAATAAACGCTGACTAAAACAGACAAGGACACAACAGACTGGTGGAAAAACAGCGCAGATTAGTATGGAGCTCCAAAGTGTTCAATATCAGATAAATAATCAGACATTAAATAATCAAATAGTGTAAAATATATAAATGAACCAACAATTTGTGAAATACTGAATACATTATTAAATTCATTATTATGAAATGTTATTTCATTTTTATTACATCTATTTTTTATTTAATTATAGACCTTTTTAACTTCAAAATGGTCTTTTTCAAAAGTCTGTTTTATTTCATAATGTTACTTTTTTATTACAGTTTTTGTTTTTGTCATCAGTCACCGCCCCCTCACCTTTCAGCCAATCACATGCCTTCTGCCTCTCTTCGTTAGCAATAAATAGAGTACTGCAGGAATGAGTCCTAAAATGGAAATTAGTTAGTGTTTTTGCACTTCTGATTCCCTTGTCTGGTGAGAAAGCGTTACAGAAAGCATGACATAATATCAGGTTTAAGGATAAGAAGTCACGATGTGTTGAAAAGCCATTAGTGCAGAGAAACAGTGCAGCATGAGCACTGCCAGCAGGTGTTCACTGCATGCATGTCATGGACTCACTTCTGGACATTTACAGTGAAACTGAGTTGTGAAGTGAAGTGAAACCTTGGATGTGGTGTGTTGTCTTCACAGTCGCTCAGTGTTGATCACATTGCAGAGCACATTTTGGGAGAGCTGGTCCCTGCGTTTGCCTTCTGCCGGATGCACTCTGGATGATTAAAAACAACAAGGAGACATCATGCACTGACACATTCCAGACGCTGCCACTCTGCACTCACCACCTCACAGACTACCACACAGGACATAAACCTCAATGCTGGGGCTCCCGGGAGCGCACCGAGTACAGCCCGTACCATTAAGGCCTTATCGCAGCGGCCTGGGTTCGAGTCCGGCCCAGGGCCCTTTGCTGCGTGTCTCTGTCTCTCTCTCTCTCCATTCTGCTCTGTCACTATCTAAATAAAGCAGGGGTCTTTTTGTTATGAAGTGCCATTTATACATTTTCTTGTTAGTCAGTGTGCCTGCCATCATTTACCGGCAGTGTTATTCTTTTCCCATCAGATTATGTAAAAAAGGCAACGAGTACGAGCCAATCAGAGGCAGAGCAGGGCGGGTCTTTGTGGATTGTGGGAAAAAAAGTAAATCAAACTACCGTGAATAATAATAATAATAATAATAATAATAATAACAGGCTGTGCACCTGCTAATGGCTGTGAAAGAGGTCATTTGGCATGCAGATGGGAGGACACATCAACATTTCCAAAAAACTCTCTTGCAAACTTATTGCTCGTGTGCCTTGGTTAAAGCTTAATATTACTGACCCCTGAAATAATCATGTCTACAAAATTAAAATAAGACCTAAATACTACTTAACTATGAAATGCTATTTAAGTCAAGATTAAATACATACATAAATAAATACATATGCCTATGAAATAAATAAATAAATAAATATGGTTATGAAATAAATCCTGAAATAAATTCAGCAAAACATACATAAATAAATAAATTAGTCAACATAGTTCAATAAATAAATAAATAGTTTTTTGTTCAAAAAAAATTATGTTTTTCAAAAGGACTACTTTTATTTATTTCAGGGAATTTTATTTCATAATTGTACATAAATGAACTAAATAAATGTGGAATTATGAAAAAAGTACCCTGAAATAAATAAAAGTAGACCTTTGAAAATGCCATTTAATGATTCATAATTAATTGCCTCATTTATTTTTTATTTTATATTTATTTATTTCAATGACATATTTATTTATTATACTGGGCATTGAATTGGTCCAAATAATACAGTCAATGGCACAAATATAAAACGGATAAATTAGTCATGAATATGAATATATATGAATATATATATATATATATATATACATACATACAATATACATGTGTGGTATATTCATATTAATGACTAATTTATCAGTATAATAAATAAATAAATAAATAAATATGACATTGAAATAAATCCTGAAATATAATCCTGAAAAATAACTGTATGAATATGGTCTCTGAACAACTGTTGCGTTCCCTCACAATAAGTCTTGCGTTGGTCCTGACACATCACACATCACACATCAGATAAAACACGCGTGTTTCCGATACAGGAGTTCAGGAACACAGAAGCTTCAGTCCGACAGCGTGGCTCTGTATAGCAGCTTTGCAGGAATACAAAGCACAGTGCAGTCTGATGGGCTCACCTGCCAAGTCTGTGCGTGAGATTTCCACCAGCCCCTCGTAGAGGCCTTTGATGGGGTTCTCTCCTGCCGTCACCACTCCATGAAGCCAGATCAGCAGCATTCGGTGACCATGCTCTTTGAAGCTTTTCATACCTAGAGTTTTAATTCAGAATTATAAAACACATCAATAACTATCTACCCATATTAATGTACAGACATGAGAGTGGTGTCGATCTTTCAGCTGCTGAACTACAAACTTAGGCGCCCTATAGGGGTATGCAAGAGGGCACTTTTGCTCCGTGCGTGCGTGCGTGCGTGCGTGCGTGCGTGCGTGCGTGCGTGCGTGCGTGCGTGCATGCGTGCAGCTGTGCAGCTGTGCGTGTAGAGAATCTCGAGGTTGGGAAACATGCTGTGAGCAATTGACAGAAAACCCATTACATGATTTCATGGTATTCAACCAGATACCCCCTGCTGCAGCCACTACTGTGCAGAGCTGTTTGGTGTATCGAGGTCAGCATAGCTCACCTGTCCACTGTTGTTCGATAGCTCGTATGTGTGCATCGCTGAAGTCCCAGTGTTGTGCCAGGATCTTCCACTCGCCGCGGCACAGGTGCTTGGTGGCCAGGCTCCACAGGACGGACCGGAGGTGCTGTGTCTCTGGCTGGTGGTCCTGCTTGAAGCTCAGAGGCCTCCCCACCCAGGAGTCCAGCTCCCTGCCCATCTGATCCTGAAGGGTTTCATACATAGTGTACATATAGGTATACATGTGGTGTCCTGCACAAAGCATCTGAAGATAACACAAAACATTATACAGCTATTAAAACCAGCAAACCATGTTTTCTCAAGTTGTGGCCCATGTCTAGACCAGGTCTTGCTTTTTTTTTGGTCTTTGGGGAATATTAGTAAGTTTTATGTTGTTTTCAGACCAGACGTGAATAAAATAATAGTTACTCACTTAATTCGCTTCATTCGC
>JAOVVB010150325.1:0-11841 GCA_028570985.1 Heterobranchus longifilis | reverse complement strand
ATTAGAAGTTGGCACCTCCACATCATTGCATTCAGTTTTTATTCATGATTTGTATAGTGTCCCAACTTTTTTGGAATTTTTGGAACTAATATGGGTATATGCCCAGACACATTGATGAGATCTTGGAAATAACAATACAGTATACTGATATTTCGAAAACACTATGTTGGTCATATGCCAAAGGCTGAAGAAAAGAAAAGAAAGTCAGGACAGGTCAAAAAAATTAGTGTGTTAGTGAAAAAACAATACCTGGCATAAGAGAATACTTCCAGATTGGAGATGGAAGAGTCTACAGAGCTGAGAAAAACCACCTCCTCTTCTTCCGTGATTTGATCGTTCCACCCCTGTTCTGAGTTGGTGATTGGAGTTTCTTGCTGTGCCTAAGAATCAACAAACCAAAACATCATCAGCTGCATATCAAAACATAATCTGAAACATCAAAACTACTTAAACACAATGTCTGTCCAGAAGTAAGGAATAAAAACCTTGTACTCATCAATCCATGACAGCAGGCCATTGAACGTAAAGCTGGCCCAGTTTCCACCATAGTAGTTTCTCCTGTAATACATCAAATACAATTTTTGTTCAGATTCGATATGTATTGAAAAATATTCATGCATAGAAACCAATAAAATTCAGTAATGATTAAAGTATTTCAGCAGGGCAGGAAATATCATGAAGGGTAAAACTGGTTTGTAAAAAATGGTTTTACATGTAAAAACATCCCACTTGTGTCTACACTACATTGCCTTCATGTAATATTTTAAAGTTTCTCATGACATGATTTTATACTTTACTCTTACATCTCAGCCCGGGAGACAAAACTAAACAAATGTTTATAATAAAAAGTGCTCCACCATTATAATACAATTACGAGCCAAAAGCTGCTCTTAAGTAACACCTACAATATACTATGAATAACATATGTTCAGCTCCTTATTATAAGGAGCATAGTTTATAATAGAAAGCTCTGTAAGGACTTCCAAGAACAGGTACTGTATTTCAATTCAACAACCTTCAACTTTTCACTAACACCACTGGTGTTTTTAATACACACCGATTCATCATAACACCACATAAAATTTGCACATGAAGAAATTAATTATCAACTATACACTAGTAAACTGTTGACAGGATCTTGGGCACACAAGTCTTACCTATGTTCCATGGGTAACAAAGGCTGCACAGGCCCAGCAGGCAAAGGGCCCAAAGCTGCTGACCCAGCCTCCAAATCCCCCAGATCCCAATTCAGTTCATACCTTTGAGATGCCCCAGACAAACAAATCTGATCCATGCAGACAGCCCACAGCACAAAAAGAACCTGCTGCTAACATCCTGGTGCAAGACACCACAGTACACCCCCAGAGATCTTAAGGAGTCATGGACTGAGGGGCCAGAGCTGCCCCAGTGAAATGAAACAATATTGGACATAACGTTTTGCATTGTAATGTTATGGTTGACCGATGTACACTACCAGTCAAAAGTTTGGACACCATTGCTAGCACTATCAGCATTAGTGTAACTTTAGTATTCTCTCATATCAGCGCTTTGCCTTGTTCATTGCATTGGGCACATCATAGGGGGAGCTCTGTACAACTGCAACTGAACATGTCCTAGTCTGCATCGACTAATGTCCTATATATGCAGCCACCGATTTCCACTGGCAGCAAAACAGCCCCATTGGTGTAGTGTTCTTGGGTCTGAATGCCTCAACTTTACTCCTTCTGGTCAGAACTTTCCTAATAGGCTAGGCAGCCTTCTAAACCTTGGACTATGACTACACCTTACTGTTACTTGAATAAAAATTGTTTGAACTGACTTTGGAATCATCATTTGCTTATACATCGTCCCTAGAGACATTCCTGACATGTGTAAACCTAACTTTCTCACATCTGCACTGAGCCCCCTTTGAACTGCGTGTTTGTTAACTCACTGAGAGATTTGAAGTATACGATTTTTATGTTGCACAGAGAAGCTACCAACTGGAGTCAGTCATCATCACTGACAGGAGATACCCTGGACTTGAAAATTAAGAAAGCTTTTATTTTTACAATGTTTACAAAATTTACAATTTAAATGGGTGTATGGATATTATTTGATATTATTTGTCATTATTTACAATTTCTACAAAATTTACAATTTAAATGGGTGTATGGGTATTATTTGACCGTCTACATATAATTTTGATGCTGTGGTAATCACACACTCACTCACTCACTCACTCACTGTCTCAGCCTATCCCAGCAGAATTAGGGCACAAGGCAGACACCCTGGACGGGGTGCCAATGCATCAAAGGGCACAAAAACTATTTGGGAACGCCAATTAGCCTAATCTGTATGTCTTTGGCCTGAGGAAGGAAACCGGAGTAGCTGGAGGAAACCCACCAAGCACAGGGAGAACATGCAAACTTCATGCACACAGATCGAAGGTGGGAATCGAACCTGGAACCTAGAGATGCAAGGTGACATCCTAACTGTGTTCTAAATTCTTGGGACTATTCTCTATTAAAGATGTATGTTGGGTGTATGGATAATTTGACCCTGATTTTTTTTCCCCAGAAAAAGGGCAGGTTAAAGAAAATCAGCTGAAGCCCAACATGTTCATGGTGAGTGTGAGTAAACTTCAGACTGCACATAGTTTTAAAGACTCTGACTTACCGGTCTAAGTGTAGAACTCTCTGTCCTACCCGTGAGCATGCAGCAGCAATGACAGATTCAGTAAGGCCTGAAAATAAATAAAGATAGCATGCATTGTCACTGAGTCTCAAGTTCACTCTCGATTCTGACAAATCACAAAATGAAATGTTTAATTTTAACTTTGCCTTATGTTGCCAACCGGCCAAAGCCTACACAACTGAATGAGACCGTTAGAGACACGCCCAGAATATTGTTTAAAGCGTAAGGAAAATTATTAGTAGCATTAAATAATGGCATTATGAGTGAATGAGTAATTTAAAAGACCTTTTGTACATCACAATGAAAATAATATTTAACATTCTTATTAAATAAATCACTCAATGACAATTTGCTCATACACAACTTACAGACCATCAAATACATACCAAACCTGCAGTTTCTTATCATAAAACTGATTAAGCTCACATGGCTAATGATGATATTACAATATTCTACCATGATCAATGATTTTAGACAAATCTTACCAAAAAGTAGAACTGTTTTTAAATGAAAGTGTACAACAGTGTATAGTGTTCCTACTCAAATAAATACTGGCATTCTGTAATACTGATAAAATTTGAAATGCAAAACACTTAAAAGTACAACCTCTTATAAAGTATGGAAACACTTACACTCAGTCTATGTTACGTGATGCTATGTGATGAAACATGCATTAATATGAGTAAAATTTAAATTTGTAAATATTTATCTGTGGCCAAGCCTGAACTTAGCTGTTCTAGCTGATGTACAGTACATTTAAGGTCCGTTTCATTCATTCAACAAAATGCTAGCAAATCCTGTCACATTGCTAAGCTAAAAAAATTCGCCAATTTGCCCTTGTGGCTCTTCTTCTGTGGTAATTAAATTAAACTGCCCGATTGTGAGTTTGGGCTTATAGAGAGAGCACATCACTGTAAAGCAAATGGATGCGCTGGATTAATAAAAAAAACAAAAACGTTATTGTGGAATGGAATGTGGCACAATAATTGTCTGATCTTGATTATCTTTTCATAATCCTTAAAATGCAATTAACTGCACAGTCCTACAAGGGGATGTGGAAAACTATTTCGACAGCACACTTCAAGGATCCATGTTTTATCATTAGGGATTAAAGTTATGAATGGGACCCATACTCTGATCTGCACAGAGAGTTGGTGTTCTCGAAAATGGATGAACATAACTAATTTGTGATATCAAATTCACGTCTCTCTGCTGAATGAGCATGTGTGCTGCCAGTCACTGAGTCTAAGACACGGTCAGGAGTTTTTTTTCGCCTCCAATATCTCTAATAAGCACATGATACGATATATAATTTGATATGATAATCATTGATTTTCTGATCATGGTATACCGTTGCAACCCTAATGGGAACACCCCTTTAACACATCTGACATCAGATCAATGGAAGAAAAATATTTCATAAGTTAATTTGTTTGCCCATATAAATAGGCAGCATGTGAATAAGCTCCTCAGGAGAAAAGCAATGGACTGAGCTGCTTCTGAATGTTGAACCAATATTATAGACATTTAAAAAAATGTAAATAACCTCTTGCCACCATCTTTAATGTAATTTTTCCTGTCTGATATTGATTTTTCCTCCCATTATGTTTGCTTAAGACAAACATTACCTGCTATAAAATACTGGTGCCGCACAGAGATGCTTGGCAATAAATAATAGATCACGGCCGGCAGGACTCTGATGACTGAGCAAAGCCCTGAAATGCTTTCAGCGGGAATTGTAAGAAATCATAAATCATTCTTCATTTTCAGAGAACATTCCAAAATGCATTCTATCTCTGCACCTTGAAAGTCATTTTGAGCGTTATTTATAGCCAGAGCTGAAAGACAAGGAGAGAAGGACAGAAAGAAGCATGGGAAGCTAGTTTCTTTACTCCTCCTCCCTGTTACTCATGTTCCTGCTATCCATCTGCTTATTTCACCCAGTCAGGGCTTCCTCTCTTCTATCTGGAAAATGTGTGTTATCAAGGTTAGCTTCAGTGCACGTATGAATGAAGTACTGTGCAAAAGGCCATATGTAGAGAAATATTTGTAATTGGCATTAAAGAACAAATGAATAGTCTATCGATCTATGATTGTGCTCTATCCTAACCATGGTAGTAGTAGAGATTACACAAATCCCAAACAGTTGCATTGTGGCAATATCGTTATTAAATAAGGAAAAAACCTCTGGCACACAAATACTGCTACACCAACCTTAAACTTTCTCTTCATAAATCTTAAGTTTGTGCACAGCAGCACTATCATGCTGGAACAGATTTGGTCCCGTGATTGCCAGGGGTTTTTCAGATCAGATGGAAACAGCCCATCATTACATGGACGGTTCAGGATGTTTTGACAAGAGAAGACGATACTTACCCCGCAGTTAATAAACAAATTACAAACAATATAAAAAAAATAAATGAATAAATAAACTTTAAAAAATTCAAACACTAACAATTGACCAGGTGAAGCACATGTAAAATTAAACAGCCTTACTACCCCGCAATAAGGAATGTAATACTGAGTCTGATGGGGTGTTTAAAAAATTTTTTTTAAAAAGAAGTCAGACATGAAGGCCTAGCTTGTCTCCTCTTCTTCCTTTATTTTAAAATGCATTACTAGTATTCATTCTGAACAGTAAACCTCCCACAGGAAAGGTCTCTCAAAGAGGCTCAAATAAGCATGTGTTACTGTAAGTGCCAGTGCTTTAACCTAATTATTCACTTCAACATCACCCTTGCCTCATCTGCATGGCTAAGCTCAGGTAACAGGTTTTTTTACCTGCCAACATTTCACAATGAATGATGTAATGCGTGACCCCTCAACTTTTGCACTTTATTTACATCCTAAAGCCAGATAAACTACCAGGCCTTGCTGCTGCACCATCAGTACACACACACTCGCACACACATACGCACAGAGCAACCAGCTGAGCTTATTGAACATGTATTCATCCAAGGCCTTAAATATTTCCTCACAGGTGGTTTTCATTGACGGGGTTTAAAACACAAATTAAATCCTCTTGCAGGTTATCTGTACAGATGTATCACACACAGACAAGTAAAATCACCCAGCTTTCCACATCTATGCACTCATCAACTTGAATGGCATATCCCAGGCAGACACATTAAGTCTGTCGAGTACTTGGCTCTGCCATCTCATCTTTTCTCCGCTTGCAGCACACACTCATCTCTGCCTGTCTTGCCCAGATCTCCTCCTTTCAAGCTCTTCCACAAACTTAACCAGTGTTTCATTTAAGTGTTTAAGTAGTGTGGAAGGTGTCAAAAGCACTCCAGTTTACTGTGTGCCAGGTTTGACACGTGCAATCAGTTATTGTGTATTGTTTAAATGTGCTTGGTTTTGAAGTGAGAAAACTAATGTTATAAGAAACTGGGTACATTTAATTAATCATTAAACTTTTTCTTAAAGGATTAAAATTGTAAAAAAAAATTGAGAAAATGTAATATTGAATCAGGATATTTATAAAATCGTTAAAACTTGTACAATCAAATCGCTTGGGTATCGTGATAATATCGTATCGGGAGGTGACTGGTGATTCCCATCCCCACTGTATTAAGCTGTTTATATAAGCACAAAGTGTGTGTGTATATTATACAGTATATCTATCTCAACACAAAGTCGGTCAATCAAAAATCATATACAAGACAACCGTCCAAGATGTTATATAAATGATTACGTCAGAGATAAACAGAAAAACTTTGGAAATATACCAATTCAACATCTTTTCATTTATGTCATGGTGCGTCCCCCTGACAACTAGTCTCAATGTATCTGTTTTAATGAGTTGTGTTAAAACATCCACTGATCATCTACGAAAGACAAGTAGTGAGTTGCGTATTGACCTGTCTGTACAGAAAATCCTGTGGACTGAAATCATGGCCAGAGTACACTCTTGATTTTTGTTATTAAACAGTACCATTAACAGTAGACACCATTTGATTCATTTTAAAGTTGGACACCGTCTTCACTACTCTAAGTCTAAACTGCACAAGATTTATCAATCAGTTTCAGCTTGTCACACTCTTTCTGGCATTATCATACACATGCAGGATATTAGTCAGACATTTTTTTTGGTTTTCCAAAGCATATGGCAAAGGTATTAGTATTTTATGCTAAATTAAAACAATCTTTGGTTGTTCAGAATTCACACTGCATCTACTATACCTAAAGCCTTACAGAAATCTTTGATGCTCAGTATGAACACCGCCAAGAGACTAATTTTAACAGATTGGAAATCTCACTCTCTGCCATCAAAGGTGGATTTTGGAAATGGGATCTATTATCTGGATGGAAAAATTAAGGTACACACGATCCAAATCCTTGGATAAATTTTTACATATCGGGGTCAGTTTCTTGCCTATCTGGACAATTTTAAAGACAGGACCACTCTTTATATTTAACTGTTCATAGCCTACTGAAGTATGTTGTATTTTATCCCCCTGGCAGGTTGTTTATTTGTTTTTTATTTATTTATTTATTTATTATTCTTATTTATTATTTTTAGAAGTATGTGATTATTTTTGGTGTGTGAGATTGTGGGTATTTTTAGATACTGTGTTAAATGTGTAGTTATGTGATATGTTCAATTGTTGATTGTTATTAAAATGTAAAATGAAGAAATATATTAATAAAAAAATTATATACAAGTACGTTACAATAGGTCTTCATTGTTATAAATTTTACAGCTCATATTAAGCTTCTGCAGTCCCATTGAGCTAAATCGAGTTGAATCTTTTAAAGTTATGGTGCAATTAGTACTAATTTAACCCGGCTAGGCATACAGAAAATTCCAGTTAAGAGTACGGCAAATTTGGGTTAGGCGTGCACAACTGTGTGGCAAGGATGCACAGTAATCAGCATTATAAGCATGAGTGCTTCTACACAGCAGTTGCCCAGGGGCGTAGTAGAATCAGATGATGTGGCATGTTTTAGGTATTTTTGAATTCAACCATCATTAAAGCCTGTCCCATCAACAGCTTGTACACAACTACACATGAGATAGAGTCAAAAACTAATCACTATTTGCATGAGCTAATAATTAACAGCAACTCACCTTTCAAATTAAATTGGTTCTATAAACAAATCATTAGTGTGACAGACACTGAACCTTTAGCAGAATATTGCAAAACAACTACGGTAGCACCAGAGGTGGGTAGTAACGAGTTACATTTACTCCGTACTTTTTTAAAAAAAGTACTTTTATGAGTAGTTTTACCGCACCATACTTTTACTTGAGTAGATTTGTGAAGAACAAACGCTATTCTTACTCCGCTATATTCGGCTACACTCGACTCTCGACATTACTTTTTATTACAATTTATTCTACACATTAGATATTCTTTATTTTTCCCAGAGAAATGCAGCCGGTGGATCTACCATGTGACTGTGTTCCACCAATCAGACATAGCAACAATAATCACATGACTCCGTTTGACCAATCATCTGCAATAACAATTACCACATGTCACATGACCACACACAAACTGGCAGAATAGCGGGAAAAAATCTCCAGTCATGGTAGACAGGGAAAAGCGCCAATGCTACAACAGAAGAGGATGAACACCACTGGGCTCATATAACAAAGAAATTTTTGCTTACACACAGTGCAAAAGAACAGCTTCATAATGTGGTGTTTTCTCCATCTGCCAAAACAGACAGACATTTCAGCATATAAAAACTGGACTTCTAACCTGAGGAAACAGGTTGCGGTAAGTTTAGCTGTTTCATTTAATGTTGCAATGTTAAGATATATAATCAGCAAATAAGCCAGAGGCTAAAAAATAAAAGTTTCTTACATTTGTTCTAATGGTAAAGTGAGACCGCTTGTACATCTTCTAATGTTATTTTCTATGTGCATTCTTCTAATGTTATTTTCTATCTTACACTGGAAATAGTTTACACTGTGCTAACATACATATGTTACCTACAGTAGGGATTTGTTTTGAAAGCTTAAATATTGTGAAAAAGTGAGATTAGGAAATTTGTGTTTCTTGTTCCTTAATTTGCTATTTTGTAAAGACATTTATTTTACTCATTTTTTATTTCATTACTTGTAAATGCCAGAATTTGTACTTTAATATTTTGTTTGGCCGCCTTCATAATTTAACAAAAAATAAATCAGACATTAGTAGTCTTTTTACCAAATACTAATTTACTCTTACTTGAGTAATATTTTGGATGACTACTTTTTACTTCTACTTGAGTAATATTGTTTTGAAGTACAGCTACTCTTACTTGAGTACAAATTTTTGGCTCCACACAACACTATTCCAGCCAATCAGCAACAGAGGGTGTGTTCTTGTACATGCTCCAGAGGCTTCATGCACTTTCCTGCTTACCCTGATGCACCATCATTCTAGAATAGAGTTAATCTGAACGCATCAGTCCACATAACCTTTTTCTATTGTTCCAAAGTATAATCTTTATGCTCTCTTATGGACACAGCTGTTTAGTCTCAATGCTGAGAGTTCTGATCATAGTGTTGAGGTGTAAATGCTTTAACATTCACTATTTGGCACAGCTGCTATTTCAACTGTCGTTCTTTTAACTAATCTTTACAAACCGTTTAAGTGATCTCTATTCATATTTTTTTTTGGACCACATTTCTTCCATGATGCTGTAGGTCCACGTTTATGCATGGGCTTATTTATTTATTTATTCATTCATTCACAGTAATGGCAGCATTTAAAAACTCAGAACCAATATATAAAGTTGAGTCTCATGTTCCACTCAAAGTACAATAAAAACAATGCAACCTCTTAACGACTCCATTTGATAAGGAATTTTTACAGTTAATTGTTTAAATAATTTTTATTTTACAGTTGACTAAATATTACTCTGAAAACTTCCTCACTACAGATATGCACCATAACAGTATCTTTGACACTGTATAGCAACTGAATAAGGTGGACATATATTCAGGTACAGGGTTACGACCAACCTAGCAACTACCTGTTTCTGGTGGCTTTGCATAAATTCCTCTTAAAAGTGGGCCAGAGATCTTACTTTGTGCCCTTTCAAACATGACCTAATGATGTCACTCTTAGCCACATAGGTAGGTCCCCATCTTTGGCTTTCCTCCCTCCCAGTAGCAAAGAACAATGCACCCGTGCACGAGGGAGCAGCTTCAGCTGGCCAGGGGATCTGGCTCCGTTCTCATGCACTCCAAATGAGGACACTACTTAGAATGAGGACAGCAACATTCATGTGGTCTAGAGAAGTTACATTAATATATTAGGTTGTCTTCCAAACAAGGAGGTTACGTGGGTCCTATAGACATGCACTTGGACATTTGTGATTCCTAAAGTGGATTGTGGAGAATACTAGAGGATTCTTGAAAATAATTAGTGCAGTACATTCTAGCACAGTGAAAACTAGGGCAGGTGAGTGTTGGTCACTCTTGATAACCTTGTAAAGTAGTGCTGGATAGCATTTGAAAAGAAAATGCCAAAATATTTACTACTATGGAATTTAGTTTTAACAACGCAAAAACCCTTACATGTCAATTACCAAGATGTTTTTGTTTAAGCTTGGGGTTAAAATTAGGATCCTGGAGCTGTGATGCAGCAAAGACTACCACCAGACCACCATGATTTAAACAAATGAGTGTAATACACCGTCAATTATTTGCATAAAAAACTTTTAAAATTTTATTTAAATGACTTAATATTTAGATATGAGCATACATAGACTAGATTGACCGTACCCAGCCTATTGCATTAGTAACGGTGGTCGAGCAGCTATTGACCTACTGGATAGTGTTTCTCTGACTGCAGAGGATGCCATGGCTAATGCATCACTATCACAATCTAAAGTATTGCAGTGTCAGGCTACAAACTGCTGGCATTATAACATCAGTTAACGGCATGAGAAAAGCTTACATTTCATAAGTGAGTAAAACATTTTAAATTTTAGATACACTAAAAAAAAAGGACACCAGCAGATGGTCATTACTGGTTAGTTTATCCTATAAACTTTTTTTGCCTTTCAAATTCACAGACAAGAATACATTTCCAGGCACTCATGATCTATGTGAGAAAATGCAGATGGGAAAAGATATTTCTAAGCATGCAGTCATTTGAAGCTGTGATTTTATTTCTTGTATTACTAAGAGGTACTCGGGTTTAATACACTGTTTTATTATCTTTAAATATACAGTGGAACCTTGGATCACGAGCATAATTCGTTCCAGAAGCGGGCTTGTATTCCAAAACACTCGTAAACCAAATGGAATTTTCCCATAAGAAATAAAGGAAACTCAAATTATTCATTCCACAGCCCAAAAAAAATAAATACATAAAAATAATTAACACAAAATATAAAGTAAAAATAAAAAAAATTAACCTGCACTTTACCTTTGAAAAAACTGCGACAGAGCAGAGACAGAAAATGGATCTTTAACCTCTCTAATGAGACTTGCTTTTGCTTAACATGCGCACACACACACACATACAGACACAAAATAAAATGTTTTACCTGTACACACGTGGTCACAGGGTTATAGTAAACAGTACACGCGTGCACAGATGTTGATTATACCAGTAAGAGGCGCGCACTAAGACCCAGCAGGGTAGACGATTACCCATAATTCCGCAGAGCAAGAAAGAGAAAAACCATTGGCTCAATTGTGATCATGTGACACTCGGATTCAAACAAAAAGCGTATTCGTAAAACATGATATTCGGTACTCGTAAACCAAGATTTGTTCGTTTTCCCAGTCAAAATGTATTAAAAATCTTTGCTCATCTTGCGGAACACTCGCAAACCGCGTTACTCGCAATCAAGGTTCCATTGTACTCTTTAAATACAGTCCCTTGCAGTGGATGGAAAATTATTTCTGAAATGACTTGCAAAGTTTCCAATTTTTTTATTTTACAAATATCTGAAAAGTGTGGCGCGCATTTGTATTCAGCCCCCCTATGTCAATACTTTGTAGAACCACCTTGCGTTGCATTTACAGCTGTAAGTCTTTTGAGGTATATCTTTACCAGCTTTACACATCTAGACAGTGAAATTTTTGCTCATTCGTTTTTGCAAAATAGAGTAGCTCAAGTTCACTCATATTAAATGGAGAGTGTCTGTGAACAACTGTCAAGTCTTGAAACAGATTCTCAATTGATTTAGGTCTGACTGGGCCATTCTAAC
>JAOVVB010150306.1:0-11842 GCA_028570985.1 Heterobranchus longifilis | reverse complement strand
ACATAATAATAATAATAATAATAATAATAATAATAATAATAATAATAATAATAATAATAATAATAATAATAACAATATAATTCTTAATGGAGCCCTATATGCACACCACTTCGACTTGCCTTGCCTAGTTACGGTTGCTAAGCTGTGATTGGACAGTCGCTGTTCGAGGGCGGACGGTCAATTGGGCGAACAGGAAACAGGAGATATAGGTCAACGAGAAAAACAGCAAACACTTCTGACTCTTCTCATCATCACAACAGGAAGTAGTATGCTAATAATCTAAATTTATTTGTGGTTGACACATAAAAATCATGAAATATTCAGAGTTTAACTGCCTCCCTTAATCCCAGCGGCTGTGCCAGGATTAGAAAGACAGCAGAAGTTCTCTCCCTGTCTGTCCGTCTCTTCTTCAGAAACACACACACACACACACACTACACAGCACACTCTCCGTGGCCACAGACACACTCCATCGCTCGCCCATCACCTCACAGGTCTTTTCCTCTCCCCTGCACAGCCCTCTAACATCCTCCTCCTCCTCCTCCTCCTCCTCCTCCTCCTCTCTGCTCGGGGTTCTCTCCTCCATCCCTCTTATCGCACACAAAACACACACATTTGCACATACTGACATACTTACAGTGTGTGTGTTCTGGCACTCACAGATACACACTCATAGACAAGGAGGCACAGTCACACATATAAGCACGCACACACACACACACACACATACAATTTTCCCCACTCCTCCCTCTCGTTGTTTTTTTTGTTTTGCTCAGGGGAAGTTGGCACCGTACTGTAACTGTCTATTGTATCCACTGCTGTGAGCTATGTGGTTACACACTCACACACAGAGACACAATTACATGCAACATAAATCTTGCATATTTTGCAAATAAAAAACGACTCCCTGCATGTGAAACACCTGAGGAGGAAACATCAAAGGTACAATAGCTCAGAAGGATCCACCTCTGCTAATGACAGTGAGTCATCCTGAACAGCATCTGCTTCCTTCTTGTGAAGTAAAGTTTTCAAGTTTTGTAGGAGACAACATGTCAGTTTTTATGTGTCGTTTGTTCCTCCTCTCTAATACGACCCGAAGGCCTCCGAGCGTTTTACTCAAATAGCGCCTCCAGCAGTCGGAGTAAATACGACCCATATGAGCGTTTTTTGCCCTCATACCTAAAAGTTACATTTGCGGTTTTAAACATGCCGTTAACGTTGTAAAAAAGGTCTTTGTGGTAGGTTTAGGTAACAAATCAACTTGGTACAGTTAGAAAAAAGGTTGTGGTTTGGGCTAAAATCAGTACATCACTTCTGTCACAACACGTACATCCCATGACGTGAAACGTCACGTCCCATGACACGGTACGTATACTTCCATTTGTTACGTTCACTTAAAAATAATTTACTGTTTAATTTGATTTTCGACCAGGACATGAACCTCTGTCTCCTGGATGAAAGTCCTGTTTGTTTGACCCGCCCACCCTAAGCATGTTTTCTTGTCTGTTACATTACTTCTGGCTTTTTGGCGTCATAACACGGCAGCGAGACTACCAGTTATTTCAGTAAACGCTCATATGGGTCATATTGCAGAGTAGGAAAAAACATCACCTGCTGTGGTTTTCCTCTGGAGGACAGGCTGGTTTACAGTCAAGTCAATCTCAGAACTGTGAGTCACTCACCCTGTGAGTCTTACACTCACAGCGTGGACAGGCTGGATGCTAAAGTTGCTTTGTAACTGCTGGATGTGTAAATGAGCAACAAGTTCACCATATCAACTCAAAAGCTGATTGTTGTGTTTATAACTTGTTTCAAGTGGCCAAAATATGCTTATCCAAGTAGTTATTTTAACCCAAACCACGATCTTTCCCTAACCAAGTTGCTGTTGTACCTAAACTTAACCAAACCTGTTTAAGATCAGTAAACGGTTCCAATTTTTTGCAACAGTGATTTGAAATGATTTTGGAAAGCGCAGATTTGTTGCACTTTTTATTTTAAATGAAGACCAGTTTTGTATGTTCCTCAGCTATGGTAGTTTTTTTTATACACATGTAGCTCTCTCTGTTGACTGATATAAACAACTTTAGAGTGCTGACAGGCAGAAGGAGAGAATGGCAGCATCACCAAATGCCTGAATGATCTGCACATCTCCTAAAGCGTTATGTGACTTGATTCTTTCTGAAGTCGTATCGGCAAAAGCGCAGAAATCATTCCAAAGTGCCCTTTGCAACTGCAACCAAAGGAGGACCAGGTCAATAAGGAATATCAATCAATTATAGGTGTTTCATAATTTAAACCATGTAACCATTGTGTTAAACTTAATTAATTTTGCTCGAGGTCTCCCTTTTCACCCACCTCTCATTCTTCTGTCTCCCTGGCCTCGCTCCTTCCTCACCCACTCTCCTCCCTCCACAGCCCTCTCTTTGTGAATGCACTGCTGATTATTCAACGGCCCTTTTAAGCCTTATGGTGGGATCTATTCCGGACTCTTAAGCACACCAGTCAGCGACAGGGATTTTTTATGTTCCATAATGGGGAAAAAAAGCATTCAGTGAAATGCCTTTCAGGCTTACATTGTAACTAAGGTCTGACAATCACAGCTGATTCAGATTTCACTCAGCGCTGGCAGGACTATAGGTAACACTGCAGCTCTCCAGGGCTGTATGACATAACATTACAGGCCTCTTGACATAAGGAGGGCGATCACAGTGTTGGCTGTGATTCTTTCGCCATGTGTATTCCATCTGTTGTGCAGTCCACCTTGCTGATTATGTTTATGAATTTGCATCAAGATGGCCACCACAGGAATGCCTATTTGTTTTTGTTTGTTTGTTTACAAGTGATAAGGACTCCAGCCATAGACTGCAAAAAAAAAGTGGACACACGTGACGTCACCCATTGGTTTGTGGACTAACTAGAGTTTGGCATTTTGGCCGTCGAGAAGTCGAGTCATTTTCTCATAGACTTCTATACAATATGACTTCTTTTTGCAACTTTCAATTCAATTCAATTCTGTTTTATTTATAGTCATATCATAGCAGAAGTTATCTCAGGACACTTTTTATATATAGCAGGACTAGAACAGGCTCAATGATTTTCAAGTCAACATCACTCATGTGACAGTGGCGAGAAAAAACTGCCTTAACAGAAAAAAAAAGCATTTTACTTGTGGAGTCGCCCCCTACTGGTCATTAGAAAGAACCCAGAAGCTATACATCCACTTCTTTTATACAGTCTATGACTCCAGCCCATTCATGTAGTGAATCCCAGTCACATTTGATATGGGCCTGGAATCCATTGAATGCCCCCCCACCCCCCATCCAGTAGGTAAGACATTCATTTGCAGGTGAGATGAAGCATGGAGGTCAGCAGTGTGACATTCAGTGCATTGGCTGGCTGACTCCAAAATTGCTTCTCTCCTCTGTTCCCCTCCACGAGTGATTCTGCTCAACAGACTGGCTCTTCTGCAAAGTTATAAACTGTGGGAGTCAGTAATGACACCCTAACGCTCTTAATTATTCTGAACAATGGCTAGTCCTGAACTGGTGTAATTAAGCCTTTCTAGATGAATATGCTGGATGATCATTTGATCCTGGGTCCCCAGCTCTTCATAGGCCGGCTCTCACATCGACATGATTTTATCACACAACATATTGTACCGCTAATTTTTATTTAGTCTTCACATCCAAAGAGAAAATGACAAAGGACTGTGTTTTTCTGATCGAGGCTGGAAGAGGAACACAAGCCGACCTACACAGCCAATCAACACACGCCATTCTGAAGCCTGGCGATGGTTTAGTACAAGGCCATTTACTGTCAGAATTTAAGCCCACATGATTTATGGTATAGCCGCCCTGGTCTGCTTTCTCTCCTTAGTTCAAAGGATGAGTCTGGCTGCAAAATGCTCAAGGGCACGGGCTAATATGATAAACAGGGAACAGAGGCTGCAGGCTGGGGGGTTGGGCCTTCTGCACACTACAGTTTACCCTCACACCATGAAAAGCAAGCGGCGGTGTATGGTGAGGGACGCAGCGCAGCCAAGAGGGGAAGAGAGACAAGATCTTTTTCCCCATCAACTCTCAAGAGGGAGGAGGAGGAGGAGGATGGTATTGCAGGGATCACCAGTCATGGAGGATTATAATTGCTAAAAATAAGAAAATGGTATTTTCCTCTCTTTCAAATGAGTTCCTCTGGGGTTTTTCTCTGTTATTATTTTTAGAAGAGAGAAAGGTCTTATGAAATATGCAGGAATCATCCACTGGACGATATAGCATGCTATTATATTGAAATATATTCGGTTTCTTTGCAAAATGCTATGTTTGTTGTGGAGAGAATATATCAGCTTAAAAACACTGCACTAAACATCACTCTGTTAAATTAAAAGCCCAAAAATATGCACCGGAATATTTTCCTCTCATGCCAGCAATCAGTTAAGCAGAGTAAGGGTCACATTTTGGAAAGAGCGGATATCACATTTTGGAATTGCAATTCAATCTCAAGGACCGATTCAATAAACAGTATTTAAACATTTCATGAGCATTGCAAGATGGATTTAAGCCTCCCTCGTCAGAAACAGGCAGCTCACGAGGGTTCGTCTGGAGGGGGATTGGCTGTGCTTAGAAACAGACATTTAGGACGGACTGTTAGCAGATGGCAGGGTGACAACTTGAGCTGCTCGTTCTTGTGTTGACATATCACAGTGAGGTCGCAGCTCAGGGCACATCATCACATCAAAGTCTGTCTCTTTCTCAGTTCCGATAACAGAAACACACAGAAAAGGTTAAAAACATGATGTGATACTTTCAATGTCCATCACAGTATGAAGCACATCCTTAAGTAAAACAACCAGCATTACAGTAGAAAAATACTCTATTAACAAAAGTACAGTAGTATAGTGCTTATTAGTTATTTCCAATTTGACTCATATTCATGTGGACGTGTGGACGTGTGGACACGTGGACGTGTGGACAGGTGGACGCGTGGACATGTGGACATGTGGACATGTGGACACGTGGACAGGTGGACGTGTGGACATGTGGACATGTGGACACGTGGACAGGTGGACGCGTGGACATGTGGACACGTGGACACGTGGACGCGTGGACGTGTGGACGCGTGGACGCGTGGACATGTGGACACGTGGACATGTGGACATGTGGACACGTGGACATGTGGACACGTGGACAGGTGGACGCGTGGACATGTGGACACGTGGACGCGTGGACGCGTGGACGCGTGGACGCGTGGACATGTGGACACGTGGACAGGTGGACGTGTGGACGTGTGGACATGTGGACGCGTGGACACGTGGACGTGTGGACAGGTGGACGTGTGGACGTGTGGACGTGTGGACGTGTAGACGTGTGGACACGTGGACACGTGGACAGGTGGACGTGTGGACGCGTGGACGCGTGGACGTGTGGACAGGTGGACGTGTGGACATGTGGACGTGTGGACGTGTAGACGTGTGGACGTGTGGACGTGTAGACGTGTAGACGTGTGGACACGTGGACACGTGGACGTGTGGACGCGTGGACGTGTGACAGGAGGAGCTGGGGATCGAACCAACAACCCTGTGATCAGTGGGCGGAGCCACAGTCGTCCCTGTGAGGTCATGAGACGATGAATGGGAGGAAAAAAGGAAGGAACACATTCTGCACAAAGCTTTGCTTTTTTGTGATATTTATATTTGTGAGTTTTATCTCTTTGGTCCTCAAACATTTATTTAAATGAAAGTTAAGAGGTGAAATGTCACTTCTAACATCTCATTGGCCCCAGCTTGGCACAGATTTTTGTGAGGGGTGACAACGTGCCAAAAACCGCTGGTTTAATCTTTAATCTTATTTGTTTGTTACTGAAAAGTAACCAGAATCGGAAACCCCACTTGCCAAATAAATGTAATGGACTAGAAGTACAATATTTCCCTCTGAAATGTAGTGCGGTATAATATGATTGAAATACTCAAGTACCTTGAAATTGTGCTGAAGTATTACTTTAGTACTTGAGTAACTGTACATATTACTGTCCTCCACTGGAATACAGAGTGTCCTCAAAGTCCATGTAACTGATGAACAAGGAAATCCAGTTTGACAGACGTGCATTCACTGCTGGGCTAATCACATTTCACGTCTTCTCCTGACGATGGGAACTATTAGCTCAGAGCCTTTTATTTCTAATACTAACCCACACATAGTTCAGTCGGTTTGTCATAATTTTCCTCTACCTCTAAGTAGGACACATATGGCCCATTTCTGACCATCATGATATTTCAGCAAGGGAGGGAAAAGGCACGAGCAGAGGACCTTTTTTTTGTATTTTTATTTGGGGGGTGGGGGGGGGGGGGTTGGCAGAGCAAGAGGCAGAGTGGGGACATCAGGTTGGCAACCTGTGGTCATCTTTCTGATGTTATCCATGCGTATGCTTTCATGAACTTAATCCCAGGAGGCATGCACAACTACACAGAGTCCCCCACATGCATGGAAACACACATACACATTGACACAGAGAGGATACTTTCAGCCATGCGCATCAAAAGCTGGAGCATTGCAAAGTTGGCATTTGGACAATATTTGTGAACAAACTGGCAGATGTCAAAAGGCTTTGACGGCAGGGTTTTAAAGGGGAAAAAAATGCACTAATACGGATATGCTGTAGTTACTGTGTGTGATTCTGAGTGCTCTGGGCCCTGGGCTGCCAAAAAATATAGTGCCAGGCCTGCATGCTATACGAGCGTGAGAAGATGTGGGGAAAAGTAAAAGCATTTTCCTTAAAAACAAACCTACAAATATATAAGTCCGATAGGGAAAAAGAAAAAAAGAGGATGTTGAAAACAAGATAATGGTACTTTTTTATGTGCTGAATTTATATAACTCTACTTTTGATCCACTATTGCTCTGTGCAGATCTTAGACTTTCAGGACACTCAAGTTTCCCTGAAATCCACCCAAATCCACATGTCCCGCTCAAATGTCACTATTAAAACATTGTAATTTATGTAAAAGTCAAGGCTTCCTCCCTCCTTCAGCACCAGCATGCAGTTGAAAGGGGCTATCTGTAATAAGAAAAAAAAAAAAAAAGACTTGAGACACACGCATATACAGTGCTTTAACCCTGAGGCCTGCAGGGTAATGGCAGGATTAATTACTGTTGAGTTTGACCCAAGGAGAACTAGAGCAGATTATCCCAGATGCTGCAGAGGAAGGCATTAGTGCTGGTCGTCCCTCTATGGCAGCAGAGAGACAGCCACCTCCACCGTGAGGATGTCACCACAACCTCCCTGATCTGGCCCGCTGCACAAAACCACACAGAGGCAGCGTGCAGGAGGCTCACGTGGCAGCGGCAGCAGCAGCGTGGTCATGCAGCGTTTACTCCACGCTCTGTGACGCCAAGCAGGCGACTGTGATGCCGGCTTCTCTCTCCTCTCAGCAGGCAGGCATCAGAGAAGGAGAATAATGTGTAATTACAATAGACAATCTAAAACAAAGCCCTTCACTTTCAATGAGTTGCTCTTGGAGAAGGGAAGGTTACCTCAAGGGGGAATTCTAATGAAGCAGATGGCTGAGTGCTCACAGGGGCAGACGCACACTGTCCTTTTTACAGTCTGACAACATTTCCAGCATTCTGAGGAGCCTCACCTGTCTCTTGACCGCTCTTCACGTGCATCTGTGAGTGAATGTGCGTGTGAGAAAGACTTTTGCTTATTGACACACCTCACAAGATGGAGGGAAAAATTATTTTGCCATTTCTAGCCCAGACGCCAGAAACTAATGTTGGCATTGCACATTTCTGCAAACCATGGATGTTACGTTATTTGTATCAGTTGTATTTGTAATCATATCAACATTTTGAAAGTGATGTAGTTCAGATCACATGTAGGCTTATATGAGCTTTCATTGTTCTTTATCTGCAACAAGTCCTGCAAACCATACGACCATATTTGTCATTTGTTCCTGCTCTCTAATACGACTCATATGAGCGTTTACTAAAATACTGCCCCTAGTGGTCGGAGTAAGCACAACCCATATGAGTTTTTTTTGCTCTCATACTTAAACGTTACGTTCATGGTTTTAACTTGCTGTTAACGTTGTTAAAACAGACGTTGTTGCGATTGATGTTTAGGCAACAAAACAACTTGGCAGGGTTAGAAAAAAAGTTGTGGTTTGGATTAAAATCTGTATATTTGAGATATTAAGTCATTTCCGTGAATCTGCGTCATGTGACGTTGCTCGGCACATCGCATGTCGTGAAACATGACGTACTTCTGGTTGTTACATTAAGTTGAAAGTAACTCGCTGGGACACGTCCCAAGCAAATAAAACATCAATATGGGTCATAATTACTCGACTGCTCGGGGCACTACTTTAGTAAATGTGCATATGGGTCGTATACAGTGTAGGAACAAACCACAGCTGCTGTCGTTTTGCATCGTGTTTGGTAACAACGCCGGGTATTTTAAGCCAAAACTTTCCTCACCTAACCAGGGTTTTTGTGCCTCGACCTAACCACACGTTAACCACAGTCCTGTCGCAACACAAACTTTAAAATTTAAATGTAAAGTTTCAACATATCCACTACATATGAAACGTACAAATGTAACATATTGGTGGATTGCAGAAGCATACGATGCCAACATTTATTCTGGCGGTCGGGTTGCATTTCCTGCACCCAGCTGCAAAAGCGTAAAATAAAAGATTGCGTCAGAAGAGGTGCACATATTGAACCGTGTGTGACTTTGTGTCATTGAGAGAGAAAAAAAACACTCCAGGCAGGTGTTCCTTATATTTTATTCTATACCGTTTTATTTCATTCAGTATGTGTGCTTATCGACAATGCAGTTTTTGCCTCACTCCTTTCACCGCCACACAAACCACAAGCCACGGCTACTGTGTGTGTGTGGTTGTCGTGTGAGTCAGTGCAATGTCCCGCAGGTCCACATCCAGTCACACCATACCTGTACAGTTCCCTTATTGCTTTTTCCCATAGTTCCCGTGTTAAATGCAGAAAAAATAGATATCCATTGATCAATAGCAAAGCGGTCAAAATTCTGTCCTCCCCAAAAATGTTGCGTGTCCTCGTAAGAAGTTGAACCAGTCACTGCCTCCACAAAACAAAATGGTCGAGCCTTCAGGTAGAAAGTCTTGGTCTGTAGCATCGTGTAACGAAAATGTCCCCACTCCTGCGCTGCACCAAGGTAGATTATACAATGCAAATTACATGTTTCTTTAAAAATCATGGACATGTTATGAACTCTGTCTGTACACGCACACAATTTGGTGAACATTGCTTATCATAATCTGTTATGGTGATGACATCACTTATTAAGAGAGTCTAAAATAAATACAGAAATATAAATAAGTCCTATGGAAATATATAAATCTGTATAAGTACCTTGTCAACATTATGTTTCCGACATCAGATTAAGTGGAATTATAGTACATACTTCAGCAAATCAAGGATAGCTTCGAGAATATTTATGAAGACCCTCATCTCATCAGTTTCCATCCCAGAATAATCCAGTGAAGAGCAGCGTCACCTTTGGCTTCCACACAGGATTTTATGATCAGCTGCAACCAGCAGAGAAACATATGAAACCATGTATTTTCAGAACCAAATCTAGGCATCTAATTTGTATATTTGTTAGTTTACAGAACCATGTCAAATGTGAAATATGGATAATAAGCTCTGGAGTAGGATGAATCAGTGACTTTATATTGACAGCTGCAGAGAGACTCGTGCCGTCACCCTGAAGGATCTTTAGGTGGTCTTAGTGTGAACTTATCTGCTCCCCACTGTTGCATGGCATACCTAAACTGGGTCATATCCAGGTTACACTGCCCAACAGCTCACTTTGTGGTCAAAATAACATTACTGTCGTGTTATTCCACCTCACTGGAGCGGCAGCAAAAGAGGTCAGTCGTATTAGACGCTACGATAAACACAACTTTTCACCACATATAGCAATCTTCATATCATATCCAATCACTCTGAGGTACATTGTCATACAGAACACCTGATTCTGGTGCTTGTGTATGAAATAAATTGAGCGTTTGTGGAAGGGTAGGAGGGATTTGGTGTTATGAATGAATAATGAGGGCTTCGGGAAAAAAAAACAAACACACGTGCTTTTTTCTCCCCGGAGAAATTGCAGGTTCGATCCCGTTGATGCTACATCTAATCCTCAATCACAGCAAATGATTTCATTAGCGTGCATCGCTGATTCACCAACCCATGTTCATGGACGAGTAGGGCAGCACAAATGGAGAGGGAGGCGGAGATTAGGCAGCGGAAATTGGAATTGCACCGAACAGAATCTGAGAATGCTGTTTTATAGAAACAACCATGAATTTGGAAATGGTACAGAGGTGCCCTGTGCCACCAAAGCTCTGTGATGGGGGGGGGTTATACTCTGAAGCAACTTACACACCTGCTGGCTGCTCCACAGCACATCTAGCTCGGGCCAACAGCAGAGCCAGGCCGGCCTCAGGCAGAGGAGAAGATTAATAACTTCTGCCACACATTATGAATTTATAGTCTTTTTTTTTACCCCACAATACACGGTCTCATTCTCAAGGCTAAATAGCCCTGACCTAGATTAGATTCAGTTAAAACAGAGCAACTAATTAACAACAATGCAAGATGTTAAAATGAAACAAGAGGATCAAAACACACAATGTCAGGTGCTAATGCAGTCGCCAGAATAAATGTTGGCATTGTATGTTTCTGCAAACCACGGATATGTTACATTTGTATGTTTTATAAACCACGGATATGTTACATGTGTATGTTTTATAAACCATGCATGTTACATTTGTATGTTTTATAAACCATGCATATGTTACATTTGTATGTTTTATAAACCATGCATATGTTACATTTGTATGTTTTATAAACCATGCACCTTACATTTGTATGTTTTATAAACCATATGTTACATTTGTAGGTTTTATAAACCATGCATATGTTACATTTGTACGTTTCATATGTAGCGGATTTCTACATTAGCTCATGGCAAAGCGTATAAATAGCACTTCTTCTTTTTTTTTGGAAACCACTGATCTAAATCACCCATCTACAGTATTTAACCACTGATGTCTGATACTGAGAAAAAGGTAGTTTTACCTAGACAGCCAGCAGTGTTCTGAAAGGTGGATAGTTTAAACAAAGGTCAGCCACCTCCTACGCATAGAGATGGTGTACAGTATGAGACGTATTATTTTCTGTACAGTTTTCCTTGTAGATGGAAGAATCTCGGGCTTTTAAACACACTGACAGGGAGAGTTTTTGTTTTTTTGAGGATCCTGACAGAAAAACCGTACAGACTAAATCTACAATGATGCATCGCTCCACTGGAGGCATAACCATCGATGCTATAACATTATGCAGGACCAAGAGACAAACCGCTTGGCAAGTTGGAAGAATCAATACGTTCCTCTCCACTGTTTTATTGACATAACCTGAAGGGTCATAAGGACTGAATATAGGACATAACAACAGTATACAAAGACTCCTAAAGGTCAGAGGGCAAAGGTCTTAAGGTCCCTGCACTTTGACCTACACTGCTATAAAACCATTTGACCATCTGTGGGTTTTGCTCTAAAATTACACCTTACACAATCTATAAGAATCATATACAGTTATGATTTACAATATACAATTTATAGTTTGGGTATGAGCATGCACTGCGTATTTTGTCTGACTGTGATCGTTATGACTGGGGCCACTGTTATATATATATACACAGTATATATATATATATATACACAGTATATATATATATACACAGTATATATATATATATACAGTATATATATATATATATATACAGTGTATATATATACAGTGTA
>JAOVVB010150295.1:0-11842 GCA_028570985.1 Heterobranchus longifilis | reverse complement strand
ACCCATAGAACACATTTTCATTCAGATATCTGGAGGTCAGAGGTCAAGGGACCCCTTTGAAAATGGCCATGCCAGTTAGTTTCCCTCGCCAAAATGTAGCCTAACTTTGGAGCGTTATTTGGCCCCCTATGGTTGGTATCAATGGATTCCTTAAATATTCTAGTTTTGTATGATAACATCTTCACTCTAACTTTAAAACAGAGCCTGTTACAACCTCATAAATAAATCGCAGGCGGTCCTACAGGTCTCTTATTGGGGTAAAATCTGATTTGCCCCTCTTATTGGGAGCAAATCAGATTTCAGATTTCAGGGGTGGCCACTCCCTGATTCTGTTTCACAATGATGCTCTCGTTTTCTCTTGTGTTATAAATCCAGCGCACCCCTTTCTTTTACAGCGGTGCATAGTTAACTGGTTCCCAACCTGGGGGTCCCGACTCCTACTGGGGGTCGCCAAAACTTCACGGGGGGATCACGAGGCCTTCTTGATTTTAAGGGATGTAAGACAACATTTTTATAAAATATATACAGTTGGCATGTTACTTACAACTTGCACAGGCAGACGTTTACACAACATAGGAAAATTTTAAAAATACAAAAAAAGCAAGGATAAACTGCACACACTAATGCTACTAAATAGCTGTATACATTATATATCTCAGCATTTCATTCATTTCTGTGAATGAAACTGTTACTTTTGGGATTATTTGTTATTGTAATTTTGTTAGATTTGGATTATTATTTAAGATATAAACTTTAAAAAACCCTTGCATAATACAGAAAATTGTATTAAAAAGAACATGAAAACTCAACTCTGATGCAACATTCACAGGAAATAATCTGCTCAAAATTCATCCAAATCACTCGTTTTACACAAACTTCACTATTTGGGTTAATTGCACAGTTTATCACTTGTTCTGTTCTGGTGTTGTTATGCATTAAATATAATAAGAAATATCCATAAAATATGTGACTTAGTCAGGGGTCGTGAGTTTACTTAATGATAGAAAAGGAGTCCCTGAAGGAAAAAGGTTGGGAAACACTGGTCTAAACCCACCGAATTCTTCCTGTTTCACAACGTTAATCACAACGTTAATGATGCTTCTATCACGCCATGTATTGAAACCAGAAGACATGTTTGTATATATTATATGAACTGCTGTGCAATACTTTTCGTATCATACGAACGTTTTACAAGAATGCGTGGTCAGAGGACTGTATAATCCTACTCTGTTATGGAAGAACGCCTGCGTTTAGTCTTTCACTGTGATGCCAAAGTAAACGCTGGCGTTACCGATGTAACATCCGACGAGCGTCCACACCAGCTCCTGAGCAGGTCTGCTGGTCGTGCTGTTGCTGCTGATGTTGAGGCCGCAGTCGGCCGCTCCGCACGCCTGCAGCTGCTCCTCTGGGATGAAAGCTGTCAGAAAAACACAATAAATGCAATAAATTTAACAAGAAAAGAAAGAAAGAACAGAAAGAATCAATAAAGAAACATCAGAATCATAAAGAAACAAGAAAGAAACAAACAAACAAAAAAGAATGAAAGAAAGGAGCTGTAGCCAAATAAAAATTGTGTTTTTAATCATGGAGAAAATGCTTTTTGTTTCTACATATGTAGCTCCTGGAAAAATTGTATTTATGCCCTTTTAGGACAAAAGATTCCCACCAAAATGTCAAAATTCAAACGCGTGCAGGTTCTTGTAAAAGGATAATGAGCAACTGTATAATAAGCTGGTAAACCATAATACTTACAAATAAAATAATTGATATTTCAAGTGATAATTCTGTATAGGTTCTCATCATCTATTTCAGTGAACATTGTATTGTTAAATATCAGATGTTCTTTGTTATAACAGGCTAATTTCAAAGAGAAAACACTGACAATAAATAAGACATTTCATACACTGCAGAGTTTTCAACATTCCCTATCTCTAAATACTTTTATTATTGAAGATAATAAAACAAGGATAATTAAAATTTCTGTCGACACATTGTGGCCCCGGAAATAAAAATGGAATAAATAGCTGTGTTGTTCTTCTGAGAAATACCTCGACAATCATCATCTGAGCTGATAAACTGTTGAGCATTAACACCAATAAAATGATAAACTGCACACACACCCTCTCTTATTTGCTTTTAAATTGAACCCATAAAATAAATCTGTGAGCCAGCAGTTAGACCTTGCCTGCTGATGGGTTTGTGCAGCTGTATAAGCTACCAGGGGAAACGTTTTTTTAAATGCTGCTCTGAATTAAATTTGACAATAAATTAAAGGAAGGCTACTGAGGGTTTGTAACAAAATGATGTATCGTGGTGGAGATTAGAACAGAACTGGGAAATAACTGGCTTTGAAAAACTATTTGCATAAAATACACAGAGCCTCGTATGCATAGTCTTTTACCGGTGTAAAGTCTTTTCATTTGGTGCGGACATATTTTGCGCGAGTATCTAACAATAGGCCTACAACTTTATAATTTTTATAAAGATCACATGAAAATCACACTTTTATCAACAGTCAAAGTCAGGAATTCTTTTTTTTTTTTTTTAAGAAAAACATTTATGTGATATATGATTTTTTTAACACCGCATATGTATGTATGTCTTTGATATTCAATTTGTAGTTTCTGAGATACAGCCATTTTCTTATACTATATTTAGTCTCTGAGCACATGGGACTACTGTTTTTCCTAAAAATATATAGAAATATATGGAAAAACAGTTAGCTCATTGTGTGACCAAAGACTACATATAGTATGATAGGAAAAAACGGTTTGACGGATTCAAAACTTTAGTTGGGTGCACAAAAGATCTGAGTACTTCTTCCACCACCAGTAGCTGTTTGGGTTCAGTGCTGAGGACTTTTGTACAGAAGCGTATTGCATTCATGAAAGCTTATCTCATTAATTCAGAAAAACAGCAGAATTTTTTTTTTCCATGAAAAATTATCTCATTAATTCAGAAAAACAGCAGAATTTTTTTTTTCCATGAAAAATTATCTCATTAATTCAGAAAAACAAAGCAGAATTTATTTGTGAATGTGAATGCAATATACTCCTGTATATTTCCAGCTGAAACAGGTGTAAACCAATGGGCTGTCAGTTGCGGAGCAAAGGGCAGTTTGATTGGACCGGACAGGCAGGAAGGCGGGATTTGTTGACATATTTGGGACTTTATTGGTCCGATTTTGGAGTTACCAATCAGGATAGACCAGGAAGTAGTTCTCCAGTAGTTCATGGGATAAACAATCATGTCACACTTCCCCCTTAAAAATATTTTAAAAGTTTGTTTCACTTTTATTTAATGGGAATCACAGAGAAACCTTTGTTCCTCTCTGACCACATGGGTGTGCATTAACATGGAGAACTCTCAGTATTTATTGATTTATTTAACATGAAAACACTGTTTCTGGGCTGAATGTAACTGAGCAGAAGATGGGTGTTAATCAGACTGTGAGAAAACATCACAGGTAATGTTTCACGCAGGTTTCTGAAATGTTTTTATTGTTACAACTCTTGATTCAGCAGCTGTTGGCTGAACTTAAATATATTCATCTTAATATATATTAAATAAAGTGGGAGGAAGAAGTACTCAGATCCTTCAGTGAAGTAAAAGTAGAAATACCATAGTCTAAAAATACTCCATGACAAGTAAAAGACCCGGATTCAAAATGTTAGTTAAAGAGCCCATCCAGTGAATCAAGGTTTAAGTAGGGACGATATTGTGACTTTCTTATCATAAAAGTATGACTTTTTTCTCGAAAACATGACGACTTTTTTCTCAAAACATTACGACTTTTTTCCTCAAAACTTTTTTCTGTAAAAATTATGACTTTTTTCTGTAAATATTCCGACTTTTTTTCTCACAAAACTGTGACTTTTTTTCCATTACATTTTTTTCTCATAAGATTTGTGACTTTGTGAAACATTTTTTTGTGAAACATTCCGACTTTTTTCCCGAAACATTAAGACCTTTTTACCCGAAACATTGCAACTTCTTTCTCGAAACATTTCGACGTTTTTCCTGAAACATTGCGACTTTTTTCACGAAAAATTGCGACTTTTTTCACGAAAAATTGCGACTTTTTTCACGAAAAATTACGACTTTTTTCTTGAAACACTGCAACTTTTTTTAAGAAACAATATTTTTATTGCGTCACTGATAGGCCACTATAGTAAACTGCAGTCAATTTGTGAGGATATTCACAATATTCACGATTATCCCGACAATGGAAATTCGCGAGTGATCTTTATCACGATCCACGATGAAATCGATTATTGTCCCAACCCTAATAGTAAGGCATAACATAATGTTTGCATTGTGGGTTTATTTTCACACACTGATCACAAACATCTCCTCTACATGACTCAGTGGCGGTGGTACCTATGTTGGTGTCCTGTTCGAAGATGAGCGACGACATGAGGTTTCCCCACACGGCAGACGACTGGAAGATGAAGAAGAAGATGCCAAAGTATTGGTTGATGACGTCGGCTCCTTTCTTGTCTTCTCTTGCAGCCTGCACGTTCCCGGAGATGGTCAGGTACGTGCATTTAGCCGACCACAGAGGAGAGCCGCCCAAACCCAGGATCACTGAGGTGGGGATGAGGGTGTACCTGTACGAGAGAGCAAATTCATTTTTATCTCTTTTTTTTCTTTAACGGCAGAATAAAAGAAGAAGCCATAATTGCGGACTGATCTAAATTCAATTCAATTCAAAATAACTTTATTTTTACGTTAGGAACTTAATTTCTGTAAACGCGCCAGTGCATACAAAACATATATATATATATATATAACTACATATAAAGTCAATGTAAAGACGCTTGAAAAATCACAACACAAGAGTGTGGTTATGTGGGTGCATTGTGGGGTGGGGCTTGACATATTTTTATCTACAAAAAGAGGAGACTTGCAAAAAAAAAATTTAATTTGTTGTTTAACTCCATGTTTATCGCCTGTCTGTGTCACTGTGGTGTTGTAAACTGTCTTTCTATTTGAATAGACCGCCGTGTCTATTTTATGTTTGAATAAGCCTAGTAGTGTTGTAGACCGCCGTGTCTATGTTTATGTTTAAGTTATTCCTAAGAAAGACAGCGGCAGTGGACCTGGTCTGTCTATCAGTGCTGGTGCTGAACCTTTAATGCATGTAGAGCGGCGCTTTCTCTCTCGGTGCTGAAACATTTGAACGACTGGCAACCTTTTCTTTGTTGTTCTTCAGAACACAATTGACTGACAAAGTGGCTTCACTGTATGTTTTCTTAGACATCGGCTCAATAAGTGACAATTTGTGTCTGTGGTTCGGATCGGATATATCAGCTATTTTACAGTTGTGAATTTTAAAATGACGTTATCAGAAGGGCCCCTCAAGAATGCTCTGCCCCTTCTGTGCTGAGAGTCTAGCTCCACCCCTGTGCACGCATAGGCCTTTCTTTTTTGCAAAGCAGATGAGTGATCTCAGTAATGTCTACGCATGGATTGAGATCTGTACCGACTTGTTCTTCTCTGACAGCAAAAGGCTGAATCATCAGACGCAGCTACATTATTACTGAACCCTGCCTTGTCTGACTGATCAATGTAGCAGCCGTGAGGAATGACATGTCATGCATTTGGAATGACCTTCAACATGCCACACCAATAAATTCAGATACTGAGATGAGACAGAGGCACAGTGAGCTCGGGGTCAGCTATACAGAGACTGCAGATACCTGTGCTCCCTATAGAGAGAGACAGAGAGAGACAGAGAGACAGAGGGAGATGGAGAGAGAGAGACATTTTAGCAGATTCACTGTCCTAATTTTCCCCTGCAGTCATAGTGGGACCTACTTTCCCATGCAGCTAAATTAGTGACATGCTGTGGCATTCAAATGAGGTCTGTGTAGCATAAGGTCATGCAACAATAATGAGCAGTGAAAACAAAGCTGTATGGTAAATTTTCCACATGCAAACATGTGGTTTATTTAAAACAAACTTTCAAAACGTTGTTGTTTTTTTTTTATACCTGATGCCTCATTGTAGTAGACATTTATCCTCTCCAGCTGCAGGTCACTGTCACCTTGGTAACTACCAGTGGGATCGATGCCATGCTCATCACTTATCACCTCCCAGAACTAAGATGGGACACACATAATCATATGAACTTCAGTTGTTGGGGTCATTTAGCAACATAACGTGGCGTGAAAACGAGTTAAAGCGTGTGCGTCAGGCATTATTGTGGTAATTGCGCATCTGTTTGGTGACAAAATGACACGCAACGAAGGGGGGGGGATGGGGGGGTCACGCCTGAACCGCACCCTGCACATATATAAACACTTATTAATCTATCTCAAACTTTTTTTTAAAAGATATATATTTATTTATAATTATTTAAATCGGTCAAGTGTGTAAATTAATCAACACAAAAAAATCCCCCAAAATAACACATGGCACGTTCCGCATTAAAATGACAATAGCGTTGATTTTTTTTTTCCCTCTTCCTAAATTGAATGATAATATCCATACCTTCGCCCCGATCTGATTGCCACACTGTCCGGCCTGGATGTGAACGATTTCCCTCATGGTGCGCTGCGGATGCGGGCAGAGCGTCCAGTCTTCAGTCTCTTGCCGCTGTGTTTCTCAAAATGTGCACTCACCTCATTTCTATGACGAGTGTTGGACCGGCCAGAGAGATAAACGTGCTGCTGGTCAGATGACGTTTCACACAGCGCAGCGTCCCAACATCCTGTCGGCCAATAGGAGCGCTCCGGTTTGATGCAGTGTGCTGGAGGATCATGCCGCATCATCCTCCTGACATCAGCCCGTCCCATGCACGGAAAAGGTTGCCTTTTTTTCGGTGGACTGAGGTTGTTTTCTCTGCCAGGAAATGTCAAACTTGATTAGAGTAATACTGAAGGCTGCACTAATACATGTGCTGATTCAATTAAGATTGTGTGAAGACAATGTTCAGGAGCAACTACGCTTCCTAAAAGCCGGTTGTTTCAAACTCCAGGTTGAAAATCTAATTTGATATTCTGATAAAGGCATTTTAACCCTAACTATAAACTCAGAGATTTGCATGTTATAGTGTGCATAGTCTCGCGTAGCCAGATTTATCTGCGCAGCGCTGCTGCGGGAAAGTCTGGATTAAATGTGCTTTCACTCCTGGAGAGTGAAAAAAAAACTCCCTGGCCTGTTTGTATTTCCTTAAACCAATCACAATCGTCCCTGGCAGCGACACGCAACAACGGTGCCTCTGCAAAATAGTGTCAGAAGGAAACCCGTTTCGGTGGAACATCTCCACGAAAAATATTGTAAATATATTCTTTGTAGATCTTTACAATCATTCACTGAAAGAACAGAGCAGACCTGTCGTATTACATCATCCAAATCTTTAAAACTAATTTTCAGTGTGTAGGTTGATAACTCGGAGGTTGATGTTTGTTTCCCGTAGCGAATGGACTTTGAGACCAGGAAGTCAGACACAGACTTCCTGTGCAGACAGGAAGTAAGGCTTTATCCCAGCACTCTTTGGTAAACCTGCCAGACTAAGGTTTGAATAATGCAGATGCTCCCATAGCTACAGCCAGGACTGGATTAACTTGCCCTGGGCAAAAATGAGCTCTACTGAGCCTCACACACACGTTTCCCATTTTGGCCTGAGTCACAGAAACCAACCAGCATTTCTACACTGCTCTGTATCCTGCCCCAGATGTGCTGTATGTCAGTTGTGATTATTTGTTGCCTACCTGACAAATAGCCACAGAGGGCTTTTAAATGGGAAAACAAAAGAAGAAGAATGCTGGGAGCTACTATAGTGTTGCGAGTCTTTCTGTTATAGAATCTTTTTCGTAAGCATAATATCAACTGAAAGTTTAAATATATTAAAACTGGATTCTAACACAGGGCCCCTCTATAAGACAAGATTGTTTCAAAAGCAGCACCTTGGGTAGGGCCCGTAGTTTGCAGTATTAAGCCATGCCAGCAGTGTGTCTGTCTACAGAGCCTGAGAGTCAGGAAGGGCAGTTCTGGTCCACCACTTTGATTTGAAGTGAATGACTATATGATATACTATGATTATACCTGCTAAACATCTGCATGCATTGTCATTATGATCATATTATCATGCTGACATCTGCATTTAGTTCAAAGCATGTCTGTTCCTAAATATCCAGCATGGCTATAACTCTTAGCCTTGTTAATAGTGCTGTAGTGATGCATTTCACGAAACTAATTTGTAATTAATCATATCATCACAAAGTAATTGGCACACACAGGGTGCCCCTGAGGGTCTGGGGCGTTTGCTTGCTCTGCTGGGTTTTTAATCCAGCCTTTGAAACCATATTGGATGACTAAAAGTAATATAAAACAGTCATGCACTCCCTCTTTTTTTGTTCTTTAAAGTTCTTTTTTTTTAAGATACAGGCCCTCCAGCCAGCAGTGAAACTATTTGACTGCTGCCTGGGATCTACTTTGAATCAAATCCATGAAATGTTATAAAATCAAGCACTCACTGATATCCATAGTTGATCAATAAATAGTGGTTTATTTTAACAACAGGTATGGCTTATATACAAGTGCATTATGTCTGTTAAAACAAAAAAACAAAATGAAACCAAACAATCAGAAATTATAAATGGTACAATCCATGGTTTTTACATTCATTCAAATCTCCCGTCAGGGGATTCTGAGTCGCACGGTTGAGAGAAGCAAAACCTGAAATGTGTACACTGGGGACTTCATGTCTCGTTCAAAACTATTCATCAGTCCATGTTATGATCTATGATCCTTCATCTTAGCGACGCTGGGCGTTTCCACACATTTACTATTTACAAAGGCATAACCCATTCTTCTTTTTTTTGGCTTTTTTTTTTTTTGCTTTTCCGCCGATCACTGTCTCCTAGTCCACTCTATCGCTGGTGCTAACATTGCTTTGGATTGCTTAAACCGAGTTTTACTTTAATTTTTACTCCAGATAAATGACTCCTATCAGCACCGTGAAATAGCTGCATGGGAGTTGTGAAAATGGAAGCAACAGATCTTAGAGAAGACACTGGTTGTATTGTGCTGTGTCACTGTCTTTACACTGGTGTTGCATGGGGTTTTGGCAATACACAGTTCAATTTCTGCAATACGCACACTGAGACAGAGACAGAGACACTTACGGACAACGAGTAATGTGAAGCTATACTGACCACTGCAGTCAACCCACTCTTTACTGCAGATGCCAAGAATTCCTCATTAAATGCAGTGTCAACACCCTCTTCCACAAAGTAGATTACATGTAGGTCTATTGCAAAAGTCAATGTGTTACTAGTAATTTCTGTATTCAAAATCCCACTCCATTTTCCCTTTTTTTTTTTTTTTCTTTTTTTTTTACTGTCAAGACGCCAAGCTCCACCAAATTTGACATCACATGATTGCAGGGCATTGTGCTTTGAGGCTTAGCAGCATGGCATGTTAGACATTAAATGTTCATATGAATCTTTCACTAAATGGAAGTTTATTATCTATTAAAAGATCAATCGACTAAAGATACTTTGACTCAAGCTGCATTTGAGGGGGAAAAAAAAACAAGCAGGTTTGCTCAATCGTTCAGATACCTAAAGATTTGTCAGTGCACATTTGACTAGGATGAAAGCAAAAGAGGATTTGGCGAGTAAAATAAAGTACCTGTAAGGTTCTCCATAAAGTGTACCACAAGATGGTGTGAATAACACATAAGTCTGATGTATTTGACTCCTGAATGACACCTTCATAGATCACCAATACTCCCTGGGTGAATGTAATATGATAAGAGACTTTTATCACATTTGAAATGACAAGACATCATTTAATTGGCTCTTAAGTTTTACAGTAAAGTGAAATTATTATTATTTCTCATTATTATTATTATTGTAAACAGTAGTCTATCCGTAATCATACATCTTTCTCTGACAAATATTACAACCTCCAAAGTGTGCAACTACAACTGTCAAGTTACATACAAGTCAAGTATAACGCTGTCCACAGACGGACTTTGGAAGAGAAAGTGCCTCCTTAAGCAAGAGTTTGTAAATTTAAGATCATAAATAGGTTAATCTACCTATAAATAAGGATTTGACCTGTATTTTAAAATGCCTTTTTTTTTGACAAATATGTGACATATTGCATTTTTAAATTTATTTGTGCATGTGAATGTATGAACACATTGACATACATAAACTATGACCAGAACATGATTTGGAAAACACACTGAAGGTTAGCGATGCGGTGACAGTTGGCAATCACATCGAACATTTTGTCATCCATTGGTTTCATTTCAAAAATAGCTTTTTGTGCCTTTTTAAGGTTTGCTTTTAAGGTTTGTTTTGCTGACACGCTCACAATTATTTTCATGCTTTTATCCCAACTGCAAACAATAAGGTGGCACCACCCTGAGGTGCCACAAATACTGTAAGAATGTAGTATAGCTTTGTACAATAAGGGCACGCCATGGGAGATTATTCAAAATAATACTTTGAATTGAAAAAAAAAAAGACTGAATCAAGCTCAACAACTAATTATGCATTTACTTACAATATCACATTTACAAATAAAAGCAGTTGCATACCATAAATTCCATTGACGATTGAAACGATTGTAAAAATAAAAGTTTCTTCAGACCGACAAAATATGGGTCATTCTTTTCTCTAATATCGCTGTTCATACAATGAACCATGTGTTGATGAAAGCAGTTTAGCGATCTCAGTCTCATCTCTCAATTCTAATTTATCAAATGGTGATATGGCTGTCAGTCTTTTATTAATTTGATAAACTTCTTTTGTATTTCTGAACTTTGGAAAAGGGTTCATCTGATTGACTTTAATCCACATACAGTCTATGGCAGGGGACTGCACTAAACAGTATTTCCCCAAACAGGCAAATACTGTATTTATACTAATTCTTTTGGCACTATGTCTACATTTAATTTTGGTCAGAGTAGTTTTTGGCGTTGTATTAAGAAAAATCACTCAAATTTGGATTGTTTACCTCTGTAACGGCAAAAAATATGTTGTAACATTCAGATTTTTTTTGTCCATACAGGTAAGGCGATATTTTTATACAAATACGTTAGATGGACATTTCATTTGAGCAAAAGTACCAGTGATTTGATTTTTTTGTTTGTTTGTATTTAGCATCATTGCATTTCTCCCCAGTCCTCTCAGTGATTGTTGGTATAGTTGTAAGTCTCTTTAAAATGACAGACAGTGATTTCCCATTCATTTACATCAAAGTAGTTTATAGGCTGGTGATTTCCAGTGACATTCAAAAAGAGCAGAAGATACTGTCACATTGTCACAAACCAGCCTCTGGCACTCTCACTTGCATGGTCTCATTTATTGGCTAAATGCAGGAAGGGGCAGGGACATTGAGAAACAAACAGCATCTCTGTAAGACATGTCTACTCAACTCCAGGTAGGAGACAAGAGTAGGACAGTTTGTGTCCCCCTCCTCGGCTATTCATGTGGCGTAAAGCTTCTTCTCCTCCTGGCTGCAACGCTGGATCATAACGACGCCACGCCGTTGACAGTGTTGTTTTCTGTGCTGGCGCTGATGGACAGGACGCCAGAGTCTATGGGGGAGGAGACAGTGCAGTCCATTAGAGAGGCGGGGGCTGCTTCTGTGGAGCCTGAATCCGTGATGGAAGTTGGTGCCGGGGAATCGGCTGAATCCTGCGCGGGCTGAACAGTCTGAGATTCTGGAGTGGAGACAATGTCTGTGACGGGGAGAATGGTGGGAATCTGTGCAGTGGTGTTGACAGTATCTATGACAGGGGGAGTGGAAGGGGCCGCTGAGGGCGTACGGCCTGAGTCAATGGGTGGAGGGGGGGGGGGTGTTCAAGTGTTGCCTT
>JAOVVB010150284.1:0-11842 GCA_028570985.1 Heterobranchus longifilis | reverse complement strand
GTAGGCTGGAGGCTGTTATTTTGGGAGGGCCGAGGGGCGAGGGGGCGAGCGAAGAATAATATCTTGTACTCCAGGGCCCGGACGGCTCCCCCAGCCCATCAAACGAGTAACAAATGCGGTTACAGACCCATAAAGAATAAAGGGAGGGGAGAGAAGAAGAACGAGGGGGCAACATTTTTCTGACACAGTTTTACGGCTCTGCTTATTACAAGGAGCAGCTTAAGTTCTCCCTCCTCTCCTCGCCGCCTCCTTTATCAGTCATATCTACACATTCCTGCAACGACGGAGGGATGGACTGGCTGAAAGAGTTGACTGCATAACATAAAGGAGAGTGGATTGATTGCATTGATTTTTTTTCTTGTGGTTTATATTTTAAATTCTTGAGCTGAAATCGAGCTTTAGGATTGATGCAAAGACGTGAAGAATTGTTTTTGTCTTATCTTGTCCTCTTTTGTGGTATTTCAGTATGTTCTGTTTCAGAAGTATGAAAGTAAAATATGCAACAGATTTTACAATAATGCTTCATAGACTATCAGACTCTTCAATTGGAATTCATAATCATGTATGTTTAATTATAATAACACAGGGAAAGAATGCTTTTTTTCTTAAAGAAAAAATCGTAATTTTCTGTATTACACAACAACTTATAGTATGCTCGTATCCAGATAAAATAACCACATAAATGTACACACTTACATAAAACATTATAAAATATTGAAGTTTAAAATCCTAATCATAATAAAACCATATGTTATCTCAGTTCATATAAGCATAAACGTGCTTACATGCCACACCTTTCTTAGAGTAGATTACCTTTCTCCATTTCTCTGACAATCATCTTTTTTTTGGCACTATTTTATCCATCTATCTTTTCATTAATTTTTTTAAAAGGTGAAAATATTGGAATTTAAACGTGGAATGTGGAATTCTGCTGCTAAAATACCATGTTTTTATACTTTCATCCATAATTATTGATTCTCACGCTTATATTTATTGAGTGATGTCATAATCATTTTTGTGTTTTTATCTGATCTCAGATGAATTGACTTGACTACGTGTTGGAATATGGATGTTTTGTCAAACTATTCAGACAGTAATATGACAATCTGAATAGCAGAAAAAGGTTTTCAGAGCAATGACACTTACAGGTGACATTACTGGTGATTCTTATAGATTTCATAGTTTTATTGATTTTTTTTTATGCAAGTGAAAGACTGTGGCTGTGTCTGAAATCACTCTCTATTTACAATATAGTGCACTTCTAATTCTGAGTGTGAAATAGTGTCCATGGCATGTGCACCACTTAATTTTAACAATCCCATAATGCAATCCATTGCATTTTATAAATACGAAAATTACAGTTGTACAGCTCTTCATTTATTAGTGAGGATACAATAAATAATCATAAGTGCCTAAAATCTCTTCTGTTTACTATATAAAATGGGAGTCGTGAATGAGTAAATGAGGGAGGGATTTCGGGCATCTGAACCCGATTTGAACATCGAGCAGTTATTTACAAATTATAGTGATTAAGTTACTATGTGCTTTCTAGTAATTAGCAGTTTTCTCTATTTTAACATTGCTCAGTGTCTATAATATTTGCTTTACGTCCTTGCTGAGTTTAGCACGGCCAACATGCCTGGGGCAGACCAACTGGTGGCTTCTGTTGTGGTCACATTTCAGAGCAGGATTGATTTTCACATACTTTTTTGTACAATTCACATTCTTTAGGGAAGTGTTTCAGTAGAACCCACATCGTTACAAGTTTCCTGGCCTCTCGATCAACAACATCCTTACAACAACAATACTGGAGTGATTGATTCTGGTTGAGAGACTACACAAAGTTGGATTACTTTTGCAGTATGTTGCAGATATTTTCCATAGTAGGTACGTTGAAGCAATTAGGTCTTGATAAGATTAGTTTTGCTAAGATGGCCATAAATGGCCATTAGTGAGATGTAATACACACTAAAGTTACAATTGGCTGCACTTTATTTTCTGGTGTTATTAAGTCGCTGCATTAAATTGCACACCTTTCTCACCCCTTGTAATTATAGGCTATCTGCTGAATAACTGAGGGAACTGCCTATTTAAGAATATAATGGAGAAACCCAATAATGATTATTCTGATACACATACAGTGTGTTTAAATTAAATGAGTTGCCTGATCATTTTGCATTCTCAGTGTCTCTTTGTGCCTGCACTAATTTCTTCTCCCAGCAGTCTAATGAACTACAGTTCACTGACCAGTGAGATGTGGCTGATTAATTCACAGCCAGATAGGCGGCTCTGTCCCTCTCCATTTCTCTGAGGGCCGCAGGGAGGATGGCTGGACATCTCATCCTGTCTCACTCAATTAAACTGAACCCCCGGCCCACACGTTACCTCCCCATCTCGCTATCCACGGCACTAAATCACCAAACTGAAACTGTACATGCAATTAACCTTGTGTGCATTTACAGAGAATGAAACATGCCTTGTGTTTTCTATTGAGTTACAGGCCTATTCAGGCAACACTTGCAATTAGATTTTTATAAAAGTATGTGTTGTATATGGCCTTGCAAGCCTACTATGACTACGTGCATTATTAGCATTCATGCAGTGGGAAACAAAGTTCAAACTGTTCTTTTTTGAGCCACACAGACAAGAACTGAAAATGTACATACATAATGAAAATATCAAGAGACATTTTGAGAAATGCACTTAGTTGATTTCTTGCTGTGGTTGAATGAGAGGATTCTGCTTTTTTTATGGTAAATATGAAGCTATCACTAACACACACTTAGCTTAGCTTAGCATAAAGAAACGGGGAAACAGCTACTCTGGCTCTGTCTAAAGGTAACAAAATTCGCCTACTAGGCCTGTCACGATAACTACTTTTGTTGGATGATATATTGTCCCAGAAATACTTACAGTAAACAATATTGTCATTTTATGACCATTTTATGGCACTGATAATAATGATAATATAATAGCACAATAATACAAAGAGCAGCAAACTTTTTCATTCTTAAGAATATTCAGACATTGTAATTGGAATGTGAACAAACTATTAAAATATCCTAAATAAAAAAAGCACTGGAAAGAAAATGCTTAGGTACTGTGCCAAAGTCTTATAATGGTAGGAAAACCCTTGCTGTTTATTTGGTTAAAATGTTGGTGAAATTATTATGTAAACAAATGCATGTAAATACAACAGGCAATCTCAAGGTCAGCAAAAACTATTGAGGTCATGTCCATTTATTGTACGATAAGTCAATATAGTAGTTATCATGACAGGCCTATCGCCTACTACCACAAAAGTTGACTAACACGTTATATCTTGTTTGTTTAATCTATGGTGGGGGTTGTATGATGGACGTGCTCAGTAGCTTCCTGGACTCTCGTCATCTCCATCAGGTTGCTAGGAAACCAGTGGAGACAGAGCCAGGCTCGCTGTTTCCTCATGCTTCCAGGCTAAGCTAAGCTAACATATTTATCATACACATTCTCTCAAGATGTTTAACTAGCCCTTTAAAGATGGGCGTGCTATTTTTTAAAGTTTTAAAATCGTTAAACAACTTAGCCATAGTGTCCGTAGAGGCCAGCCAGGGTGGTGGCATGGGGAGGAACAAATTGTGGACATTCTGGACATGGTTTGTGAAAATATAAAAGCGTAAAGTTCAGAGTTCTCATGAATGGAGATGACGCCAGCGATATCAAGTATTAAACCTCTTAATTCCATAGCCAACTGATGCTTTAAGGAGATCAAACTAAGGAGGCGATTAGGTTTCATATTCTTTGTTGGCTAAATGCAACCCTAACGGCAGTGCATGACGACGGCGATATGAGACGCGTCAGGCTACAGTAAAGTGAAGAGCCTGTGGGAGATACAATTTCCACTCTTCAGGCAGTAAAGATCATACGCCACCTTCCCTCGCTTCAACCTCACCATGACAACCTCATTAATTAAAGGTGGCCTTGCTGGTCACAGTATAAGCATTTTTTAAGGAATTGTTGGGCGAGTGCATCATTGAATTGAGTCTGTGTAGGCATGATAAGAATCTGCTGATGAACCAGGATAGCCATGAGAATAACAGCCTCCCTGCTCCTGTGGTATCTCCTCTCAGCCGTGAAGGGGGGGGGGTGGCGTCCACCGAGGGCCTGGGACCTCTCACTCATCCCCCACTCATCCTTTCTGCTAGTGGGTGTTATCATCATGTAGACATCTCTTTACCTGTGAAATATTATCGCCTGGCTTGTCTCCACACAAGTGCTCTTTCAACAAGGCCTAATAGTTCTCTTGTTTCACTCATGGATGCCATGGCTTGCCTGTTATTTATACTCCATGTCTGTCTGTCTGACTGTCTCTCTCTCTCTTTATGTACGCGCATCTGTTACCCACTCGCCACCCGCCTCCACCCAACGTGCAGCTATTGCTTCGGGAAGGGTCCAGCTCCCCCATTTACTGTCAGATAGTCTTTTGTAAAGCGGCTGGCAAGCAGCGAGCAGATGAGGAAACCCTAAACCGTTTATTAGAAGCACTTTGCACCCTTCAAGCAGAGTGGAGCCACTGTAAATAATGGCAATAGCAGACCAGCCGGGATCAGGACCAGGCTGATAACTCAACTCATTGTGGGATTTTGAGAGGAGTCACGTCTGTGCATGCATTGCAGAGTAGACCATTTCTAAACTCAATACTAGTCTGGTCAAAGTAATGGCACCCTCAGATGACCAATGTATGACATTTCTGGCAACACTATGTTGTTTTTTTTTTAATTTGGTTACTGTAAAGGAAGATGCATTGGTATTTCCAGGAAAATTCCAGTTTATTGCAACTTGGTATGAGCTTCTTAGTTTCATGTAATTGTTAAGAACATGGCGACGTTGCTACAACAAAATCTGAAGGGGCAAACCAGATTATATTTGGATGTTAAAGGAAATGTGATAATTCCTCATTGCTCAGAAAAAATGTGCACGCTGTGATGGATATTTGAGCAATCATTTTACCATCGCCCACCATTTTGTCTTGCAAATCTGTTCGGTAGGATTGTCTCACGCCCGTGTTCTTCGCCTCGACAGACAGCGATCTCACCTTAACTTGCAATGTTGACCAAAACCACACAAACAAGGTTCAACCAAAGTTGAAAAAAAAAACCAACCCTGGATTATCCATTAAGTATTTTTCCGTTTTAGGTCTACTGACATTGTTTTCTGTTGCTCAAAGGAAAAAGGGTATTTTCCTGTGAGTCTCTCGGTGTCAGAGCCCATTAAGTTACTGTGTCCTAACAACAAGCGAGCATTCGACTATCGCGTACAGGAGATGCTCTCTGTCCACACTGAGTCCTGCACTTCTTTTACATCATGTAACCAAACCACATACCTATCAGCTGTGCGCTCCAGATCAGCCTGGAGACGCAAGTTAACCACTTAAAAGATGGGTGAGACTGGCTTTGTTCCTACGTTTGCACTTTTTAAACAGAAAACACATGTTCTGTATTGTGATATTTACTGGAAATGACAAACAATGTAGCCAACAGAAAGTCGGTTGTTATTAGCGATGGACATTTACCAGAAACTTTCAGCTCCCTGGCGATCTCCCTCCAGTCAGCTGCCACCTTGTTTATGTTTTTGTAGTGAAATGAGGACAGATAACTCGTCTTTTCAACTTCACAACATCGACTGTTTCTCATCCATTGTGGTGTTTTAATGCGAGCGACAGGAATAAATAGAAACAGGGCGTCCGACACAAGTCAGCTCCAAACGGTGCGCCGTGTAACGATGCGTCGCTTGTGGGCAGTTAGGACATTCCAGTAGAAAACAAAGCAATCAAACTGATTTTGTTGCTTGCATCGCTTTCAGTTAGGACACGGTGTTAGGCTACATGTGGCTACTACTGACACACATGTTGAAAGTGCAGATTTTTAGTCTATCCATCCACCTCGTATCAGGCAGTGGTGGTAAGTTTGTAATCTGCTATTAAACTAAAATAACTTGTTTTATTGTTTTAGTGTTTCAGTGTGGTCAGCAATCATTCTTGAAAACTTTTAGAAAATGCTAGTGTGGGTGGAAACATTTTCCAATGTAAATGTTGATTTCAAATGTATCCACATTAATCTGGACGGACTAATTCACACATTAAACCTTCAGTAACATTTATTATAAGCTGCAATTAGCGCTCAAAAAACAGAATGTGTCACAGCATGAAGATTAAGAGACTCCATACAGCACAACTTTAACTTTAAGCACTTAATTGTCTCAATCTGAGAAATACAAGTCTGCAGGGAGAGTATTTTATGAAAAGTTGGGATATTATTACAGCCCAGCTGGGGCCACTAGTGATGCTAAGTCACCTGCCTGTGGCCTCAGTGGTGCTTTACAGCACTTAGCCTGTAGCGCTGAGGTAACAGCGATGACATCATTGTCTCCAGAAATACTGGGGAGGTACCGGTGCCACACAGTTGCCAGACTTCATAGCCCGCATGAGTAGGAAATTACTTCATCCTCTCAGTTTTCACACAGAGCCTGTTTACCAGTGTTACCCCTGGGAGGTGGTCAGCGCAGGGCTGGCACATTCGAGACATTTAACATGAGGAAAGGACACCTCTAAGGGATTTTGTGAGCTCTCCCAGGTCTCTACACCTGTATTTTTGTTACAACACCTGGTTGCTATAGGAACTGTGAATGTGCTGTACAGGGAAATGCTTTGTATAAACAGGGTTTTATGCATAGCAGACATATATACAAAACCGTTTTTCTTTAGTTTTGCATTAAGTGACTTTGTGTCACTCTGGCCTTTAGAAAACAGTAAAACATTTCTAATTATTAATGCAAATTATTTTTATATCTATAGGGTTATGAATAAGGCCAGAGGCCGTAAAAAAGCACCACCAGCCAGCAGAGGAAAGAGCAAAAAGTTGAGTAATTGCACTGATTTACAATGAGGATTTTAAAAACACTGGTGGGAAAGATTTATGTACAGTGGTTCTCAAACTTTTTCACCTCAAGGACCCCTAAACTGGCACAAATTAAACCATGGATCCAAGATTTTGTCTTATAGTGAAAATTAAATTATTCCTCCTTTTCCCGGGGACCCCCTGGAACCCCTTCAAGGACCCCTGGGGGTCCCCGGACCACACTTTGAGAACCACTATAGTACACATACTGTAGGCCTGAAGGTTATTTGCTTAAGTTTCATTTTGCATATACATGTTGATGTATGTTTTTTTATTTAATTTAACTGGTCACATTTGGGTTTTAAAATATTTTTAACATTCTTATCTTGTTTCCAGTACATCGCCTACATTTATGTTGGGATTGTGGGAGATTAACATGAGATTGAAATCAAAGAGCACCAAAGGTCCTTTACTGTGTGACTACCTGAAGTTCAGTAGTGTTGGCTTTGGCAAAGTGAAAACAGCAAATGATCCGCGTCCTCTTTCTAATGTGTTGTGATTTTACAGTCTAAATCACCAACCATAATATTGTCAGTATTTCTCTTCATTCCAGCAGGACTCATATACTGTAAATGACCCTTGTGTGCACTCACACACATGCACACACATGCACACACATGCACACACATTGAAACGAATACAGGACACAGACAAACAAGAACATAGAGGTGCACACACTTGTGTTGTATATGTATATGTAATAGTAAGCTCCTCAAATGAACATTTTGAACATACTTAATTTTTTTGTTCCATTTCTACAAGTACATTCTGGAAATATATGTCTTTTAATATAATATCCCCTGCTGTGTGAATGAATATTGCTCAGGATATAAGGCAGTGAGAGACCACAGCTCTGTTTCTGTATCTGGAGATTCAAATTGCTAAATATAAAACATATGTTTATGCTACATTAGCCTCCATCAATACAAAAATGAATATTTATCCAACAGACATATATATATATATATATATATATATATTTATTTTTTTTAAATATTTTTTTTTTTACTTGTTTAGAATATAAATGCAAAATCAACTATTTAAGTTTTCAACAAATTGCATGGTCCACAGAATTACACTGAAATATAAATATCTCAAATGCTGATCATGTAATGTATATTTTGAGTCTTTTTAAATAAGGACTATCAAATAGAAGAAAACTAAAGCAATAGTTAATTACTCATTAAACATTCAAATACTATATAATTGTATAATATCATAATTAAATGACAAAAACAGAGTTTAAAATAATCATTATGTTAATATATATCAATTACAATACTAATAGTAATGTAAATAATTGCTGCTGAATTATCACAGCTGATAGTGATATTTAGTAAGGGGCCTGTTACATGCAAACTGTTTTGTTTATTGCAAGAAGAAGAACATACTGTAACTAATCAAAAGGACAAAGAATGGTGATGTTAAACTAACTGCAGTTATCAACAATAAAGACAATCATTTATAGTATCACAGCTTTTTGGACATAATAAAAATATATTACCCATTTTTTTACGGGTCCATCAGCTAAATTGCATAATCATTTAATTCGAAATTACTTGTGGTCTTTATTACAATGAATGACAACTGATGTACCTGTCCTATTATTCTTTTCTCTCTACAAAATATGATAGAATAAATAAAATACGATAAATAAAAACAGTAATCCCTATGGTATGGTTGATGCATTGAAATCAGGCACCACCTCAGGGCAGTTTGTGTTCCTACACATTTGTTGGTAGAAAGGAGCTTCTGCTGGTTTTAGTGGCCTAAGTGTGCAGATCTGACTGCTTGTTTTTCTGGTTCTGGGCTGCCCATGGACTTTTTGATTTTTGTTCTAGTAAGAAATAGGCCTAGGGGGGTTCAGCGGTCGGGCGGCGTGGTTGTTTTCTGGCCTGTGGGTAGGCTTTAAGAGTTGGAAAGCCAGGGTGGTCTTACAGGCCTACAGCAATATAGCCTCTGATTTACTCACCACCCAACACCCGCCTCACAAAACCATTTGTGTTACTTTGTACATTTTCCGTTGATAAACTTAAATTCCATCAGATTTTCTTTGGCCACGAGCCCAGCGGCTGATACTGACCCTATACAAAAGTGTTGTGTGGTTGGATGAGGATCATGGAAGTGAGAATCTGTAGCTTTGACTTTTCATGATGAGGCCTCTGGACTTTCTCTCACGATAGATCCCGGGAATAGTTGATGTGTGGCCATGAGGGCTTTTTAATCTTGTCTATGATTTCATTCCTTCTGAAATATTTTAATTTTCATCTGCTGCAAAAAAGAGCTTGTTTGGGTTCATTTAATCAAGAAAATAATCACAGTGTAACAGATAAGTCGTTTGGAAGAGTATCTGAAATTGGCAGGATCTGAAGCGCTCTGAGTCACTACATTCACAAGTTATAGACAAATAAAGTCTTACACAGAACAGCTCATAAACACACACACCGACACCGACGCACACACACACTCCCATCCTTCACAAGTGCACATACAGTACACGCCCACTTTTAACCACCCAGTGGGAATGTGTTTTTCTAGATCATTTGAAGCCGAAATATTTGAGCTGCATGAGTCCTCTTATGAAGTTCTGCCAAGAGGGAGTGCAGAACTGCTGAGACCCTCAGACAACAACTCCAAAATTCCCAGAATTCAGCCAGGCCAAAAACACCCACTTTTGTTCCAGATAGTAATGCTGCACAGGAAACAAAAACTGGTCAGACAAATAGACGGTTTACGTCAGAGTGTGACAGGGAGTAAAGCCAGTATCTTTAAGAAGTCAACGGTTATTGTTTTCAGTGTTCTTAAAATTTACAGATTTATTTTTCCTTTCTCTTTTTGTTCTTAACTTATTAGTCTAAAATGATATGTCTGGTGGTATTTTATATATTTATTTTGAGTTGATCCCATATACTTTTGCTTACTTTTTTAATTATTATTTGTCAATCCACAAGGTAAATTGGCAGTTGAAATGTATTTTACGCAAATCCCTCTTACACACAGCACATGCATGCAATTCAGGGATTAGCACAGTATGGAGGCCATGAAGCATGGTGCCTTGTTCAAGGGCACCTCGGCAGTGCGCAGGAGACAATCTGGTACATTTCCAGCTAAAGCCGAATTTATACCGTTCGTGTGTCCGCGAGTTCCGTGTGACGTAAATGCCGTCATCGGCCATGTCCGTGACCGGACCATGGACCCCGACATGGTCCATGTGCTGCCCGAAAAAAGTGACGGCGCGGCCTGTATATGCATAGCAAGCTCTGTTGTACATGTATGCAGAGAACTCTGTACAGATGCATAGAATTGTTTTTAACAATTTTTAACAATTGTCTTTAACATTGGAGTTGATGCAGAAACAACGACGGTGCAAACAGCTCCTACCGTGTGTGCAGGACGTCCCTCTCTCCAGACCTCTCAGCACCGACGAGCTGCAGGAACCACACCCTCACTACAGCAGACCACCATCCTCAGCTGGGCAAATCATCCGCGACGACCGCTGCAGCTCCTCCAGACCGCGGCCTCTCGTCTGTGCAGGCGGAGAACGCGACGTGGACTCCGGCGACACTTTGCGCTGTGGAAACAGATTTGGTTACGCGAGTCTACACTTTAGCTACCCAGCTGGCGCGCTGCACGGTGGAAAACACGCATCGTCTGCAGTAAACAGTCCGTTAACAGTGGCAAACTCACTCAGGGCAGAGCGTGTTAATCAGCAACACTTCACAGTTCAACGCATTACAAAAAACTACACGATGATCACAATCTATGAGACTCCACAGGCACCACACAATGCCTCCACACGTGCTGATTTTCTACTCTAATTATCTGTACAACCAACTTCCTTATCACGTGACTACCCAGAGGTCAACGGGAAATAAAACTCTTCCAGGGTTGTTTTTTTTATAGGCCTACATATAAAACTCTTCCAGGTCCTTCAATCTCTAAGCTAACCAAGAATTATTACTAGCCTTTAGTGATTTACATTTAAATTTAAATGGTAAATTTGGTGCATTATCTTCTGCAGTAACCATTTAGATTTTAGATGAACTTTATTAATCCCTGAGGGGGAAATTAAGTTGGTCACATGCACATAAAAGACAACAAACATACATAAAATATACAATACAGGATGCATACATACATACATACATACATACATTCCCAGGAAGGCATAACTCTTGCTCAGGACCTATAAAGAGCCTATACAATACACACCGGAATGCCAATACACAATATGCATATTGAAATATATAGAAAATCTTAACGGAATATTACCAATAAAATAAAAATAAATTAGCATATGAGAATTATTATAGGCTAATTATAATAATAGTGCAGCCCTGGAATTTCAGGAATGTTTTTTTTTTATTCCAACTTTTTATTTTTCATGAGTAAATTACTATAATATAGCTAAAAGATTTGAAGAAAATTGCAGACAGTCAATAGAGCTGGGACAAAGACGTCATGGTGCATTGCATTGTGGTCTGGATCGCCCCAGGGACCGCCATAGATCTGGCGCAGATCTGCGGCAGGCAGACAGCGCTGTATTTCTTGGATTTATTCATTGTCAACCACCGGCACACAGCGACAACAAACACAAACCAACACAGAAAGACGGTAATAAAACATTAGTGTAGTGAATCGGTAGCACTCGATTAGTACTCCAGCAACATGTTTTAATGCACAGCCGAAACGATATTTGATGATATAGTATGTATGAACTCTGGCTCAGTGCAGGCTGCATGCCTGTTAGTCACACAATGCATTGCGTTTTTCACATCACGATCCCCTGCTCTATAAAGTGAAAATGTGTTATTGTTATTCTATAATGAAATCTTAATTTATGTGAAAAATCGTTGCCTATTGTGCATGACGTCAGAGCAAGGCAGAATCAGGTTGGACAGAAATCT
>JAOVVB010150264.1:0-11842 GCA_028570985.1 Heterobranchus longifilis | reverse complement strand
AAAAGAATGATAGTTACATTTTAAAGAGCAGTTTTCTACCGATACTCTCTTTCAACTAACTCAAAAAATGTGTCTTTCGCGGTGTTTTTTGCGCAAGTTGATATTGCAATGATGATAAAAAAAACGATATATTGTGCAGCCCTAACACTGGGCATGCGCGTACCCATGTAAAAAGGAAGCAGATTGTGAAAATCATGCATGTATTTTAAGAACTAATAATCATAACAATAACTGAAAATACTACAAAGGAAGAACAGCTATTCACTGGGAGGTTATGAGGTTTAATAGCCACGACTTTGAACTTTTAAAATATATTTTCCCAGCACAATTGAAGAGTAAAAATCCCCCCCACCCCAAAAAAAAGAAAAAAAAAGGTTTTGTCCCGATTATCAAGAATGGGTGATGTATTAATATCTGGCATAAAACATAATTATTACAATCAGCAAGACAGAGGAAAGCTGCATATATTTTTTACACACATTTTTCATCACACACACCTTCTGCCTCTGTTGTTTGTCTCTTTACTTTTCTGAAATCACTCCTTATCTTCCCTCTTTCCAATTTCCTACCTCTGAAGAGCGCTTTTCTCTCACTTAATTTGCCCGTGTGCAGCAAGCATCCCATTTTTAGACTCGTTCTGGTCATGATGACCTGGGTCACGAGTCACAGCGGACAACTTCCACTTACCACAGTTTAAAGTGTCGATTATGTGCCTTGTGTTTTTGCTTTTGTCTGATAAACTTTGACCTGATTTTGAATTCAGATGTCTTCCCCTCTGCTCTCTAAAAGCTTCACCTTCTGTTTCTGCAGTTTTCTCTAATCTCTCGTTTTCTCTGCCTCTGTTGGTTTCTGTAAGTTATTTGAACAATGACAACATCGACTTTTAAAATCTCCCAGAATTCTATGAAATTTGATTGAAAAAAAGATAGTATGGAGTAAAATAAAATTTAATTTGGTCAAATATACTTAACACAGCGTTTAATAGACAACAAAGTATTAAAGATACAATTTTCGGTCACACTTTATTTTACAGTACGCTAATAAGATGTAACAAGCCTACTTTGTTTCCAATTAGACAAAAATGATACACCAGTAAGATGCAATAAGCCTCCCCTTTGTATCAAATGAGACAAAAACGGTCAAATAATAAAATGTAACAAGCTGTAATTTCTATCCAGTTAGACAAAAACTACACACTAATAACATGTAAGTAGCCTATTATATCCACTTAGACAAAAACAGCCAAGTAATAAGACCTAACAAACCGTCATTTTTGTCTAATTGGATACTAAGTAGCTTTGTTACGTCTTATTAGTGTATACTTTTGGTCTAATTAGATACTAAGTACAGCTTGTTACGTTTTATTAAAAAATAAAGTTCGACCCAACTTTCTATATCTCTAAAGCCTTTCTGTACAAATTTCTTACCATGTTTTTGTACTGCACCCCTCGAGGCTGTCCCAGCAGCAGACCCTCAGTCCCACAGGAAATGACTGGGAACACCAACAGGAAATGACTCCCGTTGGACTGAGCCTGGCATGTCGAGTCCCGCAGAGTCACGGCAGCCACCGGGACAGACAAGCTCTGAAGGAGAGAGCTGATGTGAGACTTTCAAATTCAATACATTTTCTATATAGCTGGAAAGATGTACAGATAGTAGGTTTAACAATAACTACTGATGCTAGAAATGATCACTTTAACAAGACTTATGCTGTGTTCACACCAAACGCAAAGCTAATTTTCGCCTTGTGTTACTCGTGAAAGTTTGATCATGGCAAACCATCCAATAGTTGTTGAGACATCTCACTCTAAACCATAAATTCCAACTCGTCGGTGTTGCTTAAGGACAAGTCCCACTAGCCAAAAAACCCGCTAACACCCGCTAACATCTGGCTTTTGTCTCCAATGGGAAATGTTACAATCGCCATTCACTCCCGGGACAAATGACTCAGCAGTGCAGTAAGTCACGGTTATTTATCGGCAACAGCTCTGATCGGCAGTGATGTAAACACAACAGCCGGGTGGACACGCTAATTCCTGCGCGATGCTGTGACGCACGTCACCACAGCCGTCCGTCTCCCTACAAGCAGCGCTCAAACACAGTTTGTAAAACTGAATAAACTGATATTTAAACCGTATTTTCACTGGCCTCCATGCTGCTTCACAGTTTACTAACCCTGTGCAGAGCCAGTGTGTGTGTGTGTGTGTGGTGAAGCAAAGTGAGAGAGTGACGGTGAATGCAGGGCGAGAGCTCAAAGCGGGGTTAGAGTTTAAGTTTAACAGTGAAGATATCAGGTGAATGTACAGCAGAGTTTTGGGTTTTGTGCACTGTATGGGAAAGCTGTAGCAGGAAAAGTTAACACCTGTTTTCTGGTGCGTCCAAGACATTGAAATACCAGAAAAAAAACAGGAAAAGGGGTATTTCAATAGCTGCTGCACCTTATAAGCCTTATAGTGGTCCAGTGATAGAAAGCTTTTATTACCAAGCTGCAGCAGGACATGCTCATTTAGCATTCTTAATAGCTGAGCAGCAGCAGATTTACAGCTCCAATAACATGGCAAATGAGAATGCACAAGTCATGTTACCTGACTGTTGAGTAGTGCTGGGCGATTATTCAATATAATCTTTTATCAACTGTCAAAACAAAACTTGATATTGAGGTTCTTATTTTATGCGTGTGTGTGTTTGTGTGCGCTTTGTCACAGGTAGTGTGTGACAGTTGGAACAGCTCAATGAATTAAATATCAATTTGATTTAATGAAATTCTGCATACCTTAGTATTGTGGTATATATCAACAACAGAAAAATATTCTTATTAATATCATGAAGTGGTATGAACTGCTGATCTCTGTGAGAGTGGAGATGCTAATAATTTCAGTTTTTTGTTACTTTGTTCAAAACTGAAGGAGACTCAACTTTAATTAGTTAACATTTCAGTGCAGTGTCACTAACGTGTCTAATTATTAGACTATAAAAACATGTATCTGTCAATTTTGCGCTTAAATTTGAGTCTACCTACTTTGAGTTTCCCCAGACATTGTAAACCACTAATCACTCCCAATCTCCTTTAAGATGTTAGCAACAGACTGCAACATCGGGCAGATGCGCAGAAAAATCACATACTGGTAGAAACATGCTTTTATGTCTCAAGTAATCCTAACAAACGGAAGGGGTTTATCACATCTGTTGGCATTTCCAAAGCCCTGTGTGTGGGAACATGCACAGTTCTGGGTCATGTGAGAAGAGCCACACAAAGAGGCACAGCAGGGCAGTTAAATCTCTGACAGCTAATGCTCAATATGTCTAATCTGGTTTACAATAACCAGAGCTGTTCAGTTCTTGGCAACAACATCCATAGGGTGATAACATCTTTAGCTACATTTTTCTCAAGGTCTAGCAAGGTCAATTAGGTATATTGGTAATAATTGATATGTATTAAACAACTCAAACTTTAACACATGCATCTTGAGGAAATCTTAAAATGTTAAATAGAGTAAGTATATCTGGCTTCATAGATTGTATGATAATGAACATGCAACACACCAATTCAATTTCTCTGAAACCAGAGTTAATAAGTCAGCACCACAGAGCTGACTAGGCCACAAAATCCACAAAGCATTTATTTAAAAATAATGCATGGATGCTAGCAATGATTGAAAACTGAATATAATAAGAAACCTGTAACTTGTCACTGATGTGTTTTATATGTTAAATAATTGATCTTATGAATTAACAAATCCGCTAACAGACCTTTCTTGGTAGTGGTGAAGTACTTGGAGTCCGTCATCTTGGATCCAAATTGTCGATTCTCCTGCAAAAGATAAGAGAGGGTGAGAAAGATGACTGAAATATTTTCCTGAGTGGAAACTTGGAGCATCACAAGAGCAACAGGAAACACCAGAAGTGCAAACACAGGGAAATAAAAGGAATTCCTGTCTTCTCCTGAACAAATGATCTATCAGAGAGAAGAAAACAGTGGATTTTGATAAGAAAACTGACACTAATATCTCCTCTTTAAACATGAATCTTGTTATCAGCATGTAAGTGGCCAACAATGTCTCTTTTACTGAGTCAACTTCTGCAGCATGTAACTGTATAGTTATGTTTTCCTGTTGGTGATTTCCACACTTGGTGCATGACCTCTCTGCAAAGGATCTTCTCCCATTTATGCAACAATACTTCCTGCTAGAAAATTTGAGCAATAGTGCTCAAGTTAAAAGGAAATTGTGCTCAGTTTAAGCCAAAAGAAAATTCAGATTAAAAAGGGAATCATTATCCTGCTATAGGGAAAATAAAACCGGGATTTTCTCAAGAACAGGGTACAAAATCAACGTCATCCACCAGCCAAATGCCTGTAAAATATGCAAGTGGCTGGTAGATTTGCTTCACTCACCAGCCCCAAAAACTTGTTTTAGTTTTGCATCGAATATAGACTACAGTGAGTATAATCTGGTTACAATGTTAATGACAACACTGGGGGCCATCATGTATTGTTATAATAAATATAATGTTGTATCATGATTATGATACTTCGTTAACACAGTACATATATTGATGTAGTCCCTGGCAGTTGCCTACAGTAAATGAAACAGATGACATCTCAGTAAAAAAAAAAAAAGGTACGGCTAATAATTTAATTAGGCTTTCATTAATTCGACTGACTTCCTATTACGCAACGTTATCCTAATAACGATAATTTTATGAAACTTGCAGGGACAGTGATGCTAACTAGCAGAGAGTGGTTTTAACAGTTATTTGATAACAAGTCTAAATGAATGACAGAGGCCTATAACGTTAACTTGGCATTAGTGACAATGAACTGCGTCGACAAACTGTATCATTTTATTTATCTAAAGTAGCACTTTCATTATTCATTGAGCTTCAGGTAGCTGTCAACATCAGACAGGCTGTTAGCGACAAGCTAACCAAATACGACAACTGACGACGTAGCTAAGTTAGCTAAGAAGACGGCACGTTTGTACGATAATTCAGGCTGCTGCCATGACATACTGCCACTGAACTAATAGTACACCCGTAAACAGTTTGCACACTAACAACACAAGTACTTCACGCTAGCTGACTTTAAGTTATTACAGCTAACTTAGGCAAAAAGTGGAGGAAAGATTCGCTAGCTGGCTAGCATCAGGCTACCATGACGCTAGCGTTAGCATACGTTAGCATCGAGTGTACAATTCAGTTGGAAGAAAACTAAAACATGTGACGGTAAAGTTAGTTCAATTGGTGGCGCTAGCGATGCAATTAACGATGCGATTCGATCAGTTACTCACGCATAATTGATTCGCCCATTCCTGCATGTTTGCAGTAGTTAGATGAATGAAAGTGGTGCTAAAGGCTAGCTGTCTGGTGCAGTGTGCCTGTCAGTGTCAGCTAGCGCCTGGTCACTTTTCTGGCTGCACAGCTGAGACATGACCTTCTAAGTACGGGCTTAAGGAAGCCTTTGCCTGGATAGTTAAGCTCTTAATCTATCGGCCTGGTTTAAACCTTACCGAACGAATTAGCGTACCTTCTGGAGTTAAAATTAGACCTCTCCACACAATGAATATGGACAGAAAATCTCCACAAACACCTTACCGTGACAGGCGTAGTAGTGATGTGATGGCCTTCGTCCCCTCCCACTTGATTTACTTCCGTCTTTACACAGAATAACGTTTGCAAACACAAGCAGCGTCAGCTTTCATAAAGCGCTTCAACAACACCTGTCTATTCCTTTCAGCACTTTTCAGAAATTGTGGACACTTTCTTAAGATTAGCAATCTTAAAATGTAGCTTAATAAGGCTACTTAATATATCCACTGGCCTCTAAAAGTTGACAACTTAAAGATTAGTTGATAAAATATGCTAAATGTAACTTAGGCTATAAAATAATTTGAATACATAATTAGAAAAGACTTACTGGAAGAACAAAAATAAATAGGTTCTGTAAGCGGTAATATACTCAGTTGCCAGTTTGGTACATATAGTCTAAACCCTGCAAATTAATTTTCATAGTGAGAGGTGTTTCTAATATTTTGTCCATGACTTGTACATCAACTACACTGTGTTAAAATTAGAGGTGTTTCTTCTGTCTATCCATTTAAATCTGACTAAATATTAGAAACACAGTATAACGCAATACTCAACACCACAAACGACCACTAAAATGACCATAAAGTTGTATCAAAACCTCTCAAGAACAGTTTCAACAAATAATACATTCAAAAAGGTAGGATTTATCTTATGACTGTTGTATTAGACTATTATATATACATTATATTAGACATTTACCTTGATTATTTTACTGGCTAAAGGTTAAATCGCTAACAATGCATTAGCCTATCTTCCCCAAAAAATGGGCAGATGATCATTTTTAAGGGAAACGTCAGTATTTATGTTCTGCACATGCTCAAAGACAGGGCAGGGTATACAGCATTCAGTTTTGTTGGATTTTTTTAACTTCAGATCGCAAAATGTGCACAAAGAGCTCATCGGACATCAGTCAGCTGGACAAATGGGATGATTAGACACATAATCTTATATTTTATGCATCTTTCAAGTACAAAAGTTAGTAAATCACATTGTGCATGAGGAATAATTAGTGCCATTATCCACGTTCACATATTGGCTTTTCTCAAGCAGGCATTGCATTCCCCTAAATCCAAAGTAAACCCAATCTGTTTTGCACACTGCTGTGACCAAAGCACTGATCAGAGATAATTCATAAACTTCAGAGGAAAATATTTATTACAAGAACAACTTGACAGCCTTTTCAACTTCAAGAAAACGGTGAAATGTTGCAGTATTGCTATTTCATACATACAAATCCCACAATGTCAAGCAATCTGTACATTTAACTGAAGTTTTAGTGAACGTAACATTAGCAAACAAGAAATTGTCAAATCATGAACATTCAGATTTCGCTGATTAGGGATAGAGTGAAGGAGAGACAGATTCATGAAATTTGCAAAGTTGTGCAGGACAAAGAGCAGATTATGTAAGGACAATTACTCTTTTTGTGATTGATAACCACATGTTTGTATGAAGTCATAGTTCACATTACTGGTACATTTTAAACACCAGTGAATCAAAATGTCTTCAAATAAGCCAAAACAAATGTAAATGTAAAACAATTAGAATACATGTAAAATCTGATCATAACCAGCTACATATGTAACAGTACTGACACGTCATAAATTATTTGTAGCAATGAGGACTCTTCATTAAATCAAATTACCGTATCTTTGAATATTGCAACAGTCCAAATGTGTTCAGTTTGTCTGTTTCATACCAGTTTTTAAACTGGCACCATTTCTAATGGATTTACAGTATACTGTGGAGAAAAAGATCTTAAAATGCCTGATGGTTATGCTTATTAGGCCCCACCTCATAGATATCCCTAAACACATACAGCTCATTTAACAGTACTTGGGACACAGATGTCACTTGAGTCCAATGAGACTTCATTTCATAAATAAATAAATTATGACCTACATCACTCCCCTCTTCACTCCAACTCTGTACATATTCTCATACCGTATGTACAATTAATATATGCACACTCTTCTTTTTTTAGATCATTTACTGTGTCAGTGCCCTTCCAAAAGATGTTATCCACAAATGTTGCTTCTTTCTTTTTTTACTGACATTGTCTCCACAATATCTCTGCACGGGAGACACTGATCAAAAAACATTGTAAAAAACATCAAAAACAAACCGCCACCAACTTCTCTTAATTGACAAGTCAAACTTTTCCACTTTCAAATATATTTTACAAAGTCCACACCTGTTAAATACCAAAAAAACAGAAGTACTGTAGCTGGGGTCTGGCCTCTCGACAACCGTGCCAGAGCTTCACAATGCTAATATCCAGTTACAGCATCTATTATTCATGCACTGTTGCACACATTCAGACACTCAAGTCAAAGTCATTCTTCATCCATCAGACATCACCTTATTATATCATTGTTATTGGCTCTAATCAGCAGAACATGTCATTCCAAAAACAGAAAAGTGTCTCTTTTTACTGTGAATAAAACATGTCGTTCTTTAGCCACTAGATGTCACCACAGATTGTGCCGTGTCTTTGAAATCCATCTGCTAAATAAGTAGGTTATCGGGCTGCTTGTGTTTCAAAACAACTAACAGGATTCAGAGGCAATAAATTATATATCTTTATCATGAATTGTACACCTACATCAAGTATAATGTATGATTAAAATTGGCAATGTTCCAGACTTATTTCCACATTCACACTCAAACTCTCCAATTTCTATTATCATAATCAGCTAATGATAGCAATGTAGTGTTACCGAATAGATCTTAGTAATGTTGAGCAATAACATTCAAAAACTAACCTGCAAATACATTTTAAGGCAAAGGGAATTGTCAAGGCATTTCCAACACCAATATTGCATAGCTAAGGCAACACAGAACTGATTACAGTGAATATGTACATTAAACTGTGTATCCAATGCCTTTTTATATACAAAATACCCCCACCTAATAGTGAGCACATCAACATGTATTTACACATTCATTCTCCTAAGCCTTTTTGTATATATGTAGCATTGTATTCCAGAGTACAGTTTGGTCAGAGGAGGAGCTCCCAACATTTCTGTTTCAGTGACAATGACACAAAGTAACACAACCTTTACTGCTCCTCATATTTTTACACTTAATCCACTTAAAAGTAGAAACAAACTTAAAATATTTTTACTGCATTAAACATAATCTTAAAAGCCTTTTAAAAACAAATATCTATCTCAACTACATCAATTGTTGTGAAAAGGTGACATCGTACATTATGGGACAGTTCACCCCAAAATAAAAAATAAAAACATTTTTTCCTCTTACCTGTAGTGCTATTTATCAATTTAGATTGTTTTGGTGTGAGTGTTGGAGAATATGGGCTATAGAGATGTCTGCCATCTCTCGAATACAATGGAACTAGATGGCAGACCTTGTTGTGAGCGGTTTCATGTAGGAACTATTTTCTTTCTACATCTACATCTGCCAACCATATCACCGTGCAGAAGAAAGCATGCATCTACTCATGGATGAGAAGCTCATGTTCGTAACTAATAGCAGAGATATTCAATATTTATGTGGCACCGCCAATGATATGAAATGGCACACACTTCCTGTCTCCTATGGGCGTGGTCTCATTTGAAAGTGTAGTAAACGTCATGTGGCTGGATGAAAAGTTATATTTGCACAATTTATTTATATTTTAATTTTAAAATGGTCTCAAACAAAGTTAATTTTCTCCTGATCTGTCCGTCTGAAAAAATTTCATTTTAGTGTTGTGTAGCTTCTTGTGAAAACTGGTTCCAATTTACTTTGATGACTAACTGCTGCTAGTCTCCTAAAGAGGCCGGGCCGTAACTAAAGAGACTTGGGATTCAGCCACAGATACAGGAAATTACTCCAAGTTATCCACTGTCTCTGCTAATAGTTCAATACTGCTAGCTCTACTGAGCTAGCTAGCATTACAGTCCAGCCGAGGAGGACACCATTAATGTTCACGTCTTGCGCTGGCATGAGCACAATCCTCTCGTCCATGAGTAGATGCACGCTTTCTTCTGCGCAGTGATACAGTTAGCAGGTGTAGTTCGGTAGAAAGAAAGTAGTTCCTACATGAAACACAAGGTCTGTGGATTATCTTGAGTAACCGGGTCATAATTCTGGAAAGATATATTGCTGTTGAGTTTTTCAAGTTTATTTTTTGGGCACTTTGAGCACCACAAGCCGAGTGCCATCTAGTTCCATTATACTGGAGAGAAGCCAGACATCTCTACGGCCGATATATCCAACATTTGGTAACAATATAGAGTGATGAATAGCACTACAGGTAAGAGGGAAAAAAATATGTATTTTTGATTTTGGGGTGAACTGACCCTTTAATAAGAGCAGACAACTGTACAGAGATTGGTAGTGCATGTAGTGTTTATAAAGTCAGAGGAATGATGGGGGTACCTTTGTCTAGGTTACCTATTAGTATATTGTAAGTGTGAGTATACTGAGTCATATATGAAGACCACTAATGTGGAGAGACTGGAAATATCACAGTCATCATACCAGTATTGTGACTATCAAGGCAAGCATGATGCTGTGGCAAACCACAAGAGGGAGCCAATCCATCTGACGTAAAGGTTTAGTGTTTACACTGTTTATAGAGTTGCAGCTTTAAATCCCTGGCACTTCACCATGCCCCTCAGTGGGGGCACATGGCAGCACATATGCTCTCTCTATCTCTCCGTATCAACCATGAGAATTTCATCAAGTGTCTTTGCAAAAAAAAAAAAAAAAAAAAAAACACCTTATGATTGGCAAAAGCATCCCCATGCACACATTAGAAATTACAGTAAAATTAATAAAGTAAAGTAATATTAAAGACCATTCCTTTGGTAATAAATAATTTGGCTTGAGTGCAACATAAAAGCAATGTGAACCCCCTGCAGTTATTCAGGGGAGAAACTAAGTGAAAAAGAAGGAGTGTTTTAGACATGCAATGAAAACAGTCTATAGCCCAATCTTAATTTTACACAGTAGTCAAAGTTCATGACGACAACCCCCTGTGTCATCCGTGCTACATCCATGCTTCAGTGTCCAGGCTCCCTGACTGTCCAGGGTAGGAGCAATCTTTGTTGCCCATGGCTGGGGACCGTGGTTGTGGATGGATCATATCTGCGAAGGCCTGGTGCAGGCTCTTGCATGTGGCTGGACGACCGGTAGAGCGCGAGCTCTGAGGGGACAGCGGCGGGGTGTGGCTGGGGGAAAACGTGTCGTGAGCCTGCAGATCTCTGTAGCTGACCGGCGTGGGGATACGCGAGGGGCTGTTTTCTGGCCTGTTGTCAGTGCGAGGCCTCATCCTGCCTCTCAGTTTGTGCTTCGAGACAGAGGCTACGCCGTCAGCGTTCTTTTGCCCTTTCTTAGTCTGCAGCCCTTCTCCATCGGTGTCCCCGTTGCCCAGGGGTGATAATGGCGGGGGGGATTCAGACCGGGATTCGCTCAGGCTGAAGCACATGGAAGAGTTTTCACTAGAGGAATCCTGAAAGGAGCAGTCCTCAGAGGGGGGGAGGGGCACAGGTGACGGACACGCCTCTGGGGGCGGGAGGTCATCGCTGCCGTCACCATTTTCAAGGTCGTAAGGTAAGTTTGGTTGGTGATTCTCCAGAGGGACGTCTCCTTCGGGCCCTGTGCCCCAGCCAAGCTGACCCTGCTGCCCCCCTGTGGGAGGACAACCTCCATGGTCTCCGTTCATATTCCTACAGTGGAAAGCAGGTTGTGAGGGGCCCTGATTCATTAGACTGTCTGTGTCTCCAAGACCAGGCAGGGAAGATGGAGGTTCCCTCTCCTCGATGGAGCTGGAGATGGCTGGGAGCTTCTTGAGACCCCCTCCACGCTCCCCCCAATGCTCAGGCTCTCCTTGACTGAAGTTGTGCGGTCCTCCAAAATTGTGTCCATAAAGTAAATTTAAGGGGTCGTCCAGTGAGAAGGGACGGGGATTAGTTCTCTTGGATTCCCTGAGGTCGGGCAGAGTTCCTATCTTTGCGCCCACATTCAGGGAGGAGGTGGAGGAGTTGGAAGAGGAATAGGCCGAGTCAGTGACATTAGGATCAGCGGGCACTGGCACTAAATGTGTCACAGCTCCCTGCAGCATCGCTCCTCCCGGGGCTCTGCAAGACACTCCTTTAGCCTGCTGCGTATTGGCCAGAAACTCCGCCTCAAAGCTGCGATACAGGTCCTGCTCCTTCTGGGGGTCTAGTGTCGGCAGCATCTGAAAGCCCAGTCCTTCCTCCTCGGGCTCCTGGCGCTCCAGGCCAGACCAGTTCCTGTGGTGGCC
>JAOVVB010150226.1:0-10792 GCA_028570985.1 Heterobranchus longifilis | reverse complement strand
AAAATGTCATGAGTGGTTAACTTGTGTGTCCCGTGTATGGAGTGTAAAGACATTATGTTAAATTTCAAACCTAGAACATGTGTTTTTATTACAACAAGTCTACAGCCATGTTGTGAGCTTAATGCTAACATCAGCATGCTAACGATGACAAGGTGGCAGATGTAATGTTTACCTACCATGTTTACAATCTTAGTTTAGCCTGTTAGAATGCTAACATTGTGGAGTTTGCATGTTCTCCCCGTGATAGCGTGGGTTTTCTCCGGCTTCCTCCCACAGTTCAAAGACATGCAGGTTGAGTTAATTAGTAACTCTAAATTGCCCGTAGTTGTGAATGGGAGTGTGAATGGTTGTCTGTCTCTATGTGTCGGCCCTGTACAGGCTAAGCGGTTATGGATGGATGGGATGGATTATATAAAACTTAACTAAAATAAAGCACAATACAGGTTGTTTTCTCAACCATACATTTAGTGTTTGAAATTGTTTTAATTTACAAAAACCTGCAGTACAAAATCAAAACTTGCAGCCACAGAAAGAATGAGCTGCTCTTTCGCATCTCAGTGAACACAAAGTCATGAACTGCGATGATACAAATCAGGAAGATTGGATTTAGTTCGGGATAGGTCAACTTAAATCTGTGCTGAGTGGTTAATAAATTGAATGGAAAAGTAAAATGTTTCCTGTCCCATGTTGCTGGCCACCTGCAGGTTCTGGTGCCTTGTTGTGGAAGTTTGACCGTCAGCAGCTACACGGACGCTCAGTTCGACAGCTATGTCCTGCAGCCTGTGGACGACGGATACCAGACTGTGGATGGAAAGGTTTGTCCTGATTCACTTCATAAACATCAGCATCAGAAGTACTTAAAACTCATAGAAATATGCACAAATTAGTCTTCTTACAGGACACAGGGCGACAAAACAAAAGTGTACTTTTCCTGTAATGAAATGTCAAAATGTTGCTGAAAGTCTGAATCAAAAGAAGACTTTTCTAAAACTGAAATTAAACACGAGGCTCCAGTTGGCTGTTCCAAAGGTCTTAATAGACAGAAGCTTACAGGCTGGTGGCAGTATTCAATATTTATCTGATTGTAAACAAATCCCGTGACATCCCACAGTATTGTGTGTGTATCAAAGCCCTGTATATCTTCTTCCTCTTAGTCCATAGAGCTCCAATGTTGTTAAAAACTATTAAAAACTCAACAATGAGCCACACTGTTGCACTGGGTGACCCGTTCCTTTATTACCATGAAAACACACACACGCACGGACGCACGCACGCATGCACGCACGCACGCACGCACGCACGCACGCACACTGTAGTTTATTTTTGACTCAATTCCACACACTGTCCTGCTGCCTGCCACCGTGGATTACTAATATTACTACCAACACATGGAACCCAAGAGCCTGTTCAGAAAATTGTCCTGAGATAACTTTTGTTATGATATGACACTATAAATAAAATTGAATTGAATTGAACTCTCTAGAAAGGGCAGCATCCTCAGACTTTGGGAGTGTGGAGTGAGTGAGAGAACCATACAAATAAAACTTGCACCATCATGGCTGCCTTGCTTGCAGCCCTTTAACTTACTAACTAGCATACATACACGTAACGCTGCAACACTGATAGGAGATTGCACTATTTCCTCTCGTTTGTTTGCAAAAAAAACAACAGTGACTTTAAAAAAAATCCAACTATATATTTGTGTTTTTAAAGATTAAGGCCTGGAGTAGGAACCAATGGGTTTGGAGCTGAGAGCCACAGACAGGAAGTCAGACTGTGTTGAGAGACGGACCAACATGTTGTTGGTTTGGGTATTTACATGGGAAAAATATAGAATAACATCAGATTATCTTTTTTAAAACATTTGAATACTTGATTTTATATGGCAACAATCCTGATTTGGGTACTTTACTTTTTGTAATGAATACTGTGCAGCGGTTTACCAGATGTGTTGGTCTTGTTGTGTGTTTCAGGAGGTCAGGATCCAGGACAGGCAGGTCCTGCTGGGATCCGGCTTCCCGGCTCCGGCATCGGTCCCCATCCTGTTTGAGGAAACCTTCTACAATGACCAGGAGCAGAGCTACAGCATCCTGTGCATCTCCAGGCCCATGGAGATGGACCCCAGCCCGGCCGAGCTCAGCCCGCCGCCCCCCTACTGCCTGAAGAGCCTGGAGGACGTCCGGGAGTTCCTGGGCCGCCACGCCCAGAAACTGGACAAATTCATCCACGGCTTCTGTCAGGCCTTCAAAGAGCAGGAGAGGAAGGGACTCCGACACCACATCGTAGGACAAATTCTCTTTTTCTTTTTCCTCTTTCTTCCCAGGGCTGAACGATTTTGAAAAAATATCTGATTTCTGATATCTGAGCGATATGATTTGCGATATTAGAGGGAATGATAATTTTTACATTATTATTCTCATTTTCATTGTAAAACATTCAAATGATTATGGTGTGATTTTTGTACCAAACAAAGATGTTTTCTTAAGTCTGTATATGATGTGTAGGCCAGGACATCTCTGCAGTACCAAAATCCTTTTTTTATTTTAAAATGGTATTTTGACATATTTTGCCTTCAACAAATAATGTGCCTCCTGCGATTTCGAAAATTGCAGTAGGCCATATTGCGATTTTGAGAAAAATTTTGATTAATTGTTCAGCCCTACTCTTCACTCTTTTTCTGTTTTTCTGTCTTCTTTTGTTCTGCCACGTCCTTCTTTTCTGCATCTCTTCACCTTCTTCTACTTCATTCCCTCATCTGTTCTTTTTATTCCATTCCTTTTTAACCCTCTGAACTCCAAGTAGTTTCACTGCCTTTTTTGCTTGTTACATTTTTACTCACTGTGACCTTTTTCACTGCAATATAAAGTCCTGCACCTCCATGAAAACAGCACAGTCATGGCTAGAAGTTGGGGGGGCTCAAAATGTATTTTGTGCAGTATAAGAGTTATAATGCCATAAATTATATAAAAATGTAAGTTGAATTTCTTTGCTAATTTATTTTACAAAAATAGGAAAAAATGGATTCTATATATGTTACCAGTAATGGAAAAAAATATGGGCTCCACGTGCTGTACATAGTGAACTATTTACATTTTTACAACCTTATCCTCTCTGCTCTGTGTAAACAGCCTGCAGTTCAAGTTTCACTTAATTTCCGTCATGTGACTGTTGGTCTCAGTGCTGAGAAGCACATAATTTAATGTTTTTTACAGGATCTGGTTCATGCAAATGGTTTATTTTTTGCCAAACATTAAATGAGACATGTAGAATAAAGTGATTTTGATTAAATATCCTTCATTTTAAGCTTATATGTGGTTACTTTCCCAGAGTGAAGCGTTCGTCACACGATTCGTTCGAGGACTGTCGGAAATGTAACAATTCAACGATAATTTCTGTTTTTACAGTTTCTGGCTATGATAAATGGTGTAATTTTGCAGATTTTCTATTATTATTATTTTTTAAAGAAAATATGCCTTTCAAACCTGTTGTAGGGTTCAGAGGGTTAATCACTTTCCTTCCTGCAGCATAGGGCTGGGCTCTTCTATCCCCATATACTGTAGGTCATTTCATATCTCGATAACGATATATATCATGATGTAGCATGTTTTCTGGTTATTTAATTAATAGTCTACATGAAATAACCACATGGTAACGCCTATTTTGTATACTCCTGTGTGAATTAAATACTTGACAAATGAAAATTACTATTTTCTCATTTAATTAAGAACTTTAGTGCAAAATGAACAGCTTCAAGTAAAGTTATAAAAATAAAAATACATTTTCCAGCTATACACTGACTATGTTTACATGCATGCACACAAATACATAGTAATCAGATTAAGAAATTTGAGTTAGTATGTGCTTATGTAGTATGTGTATTTGCTTTGATATATGATTTAATCACAATACGATTCCATTGAAAGATGATAAATTATCATATTGAATTATCGCCCAGCCCTACTGCAGCATACTTCTTTTTCTTTTTCTGTGGTTGAGTGTTAAAATTTTTTATTTTAAAATAACTCAAGTCTGACAGTATTTTTGCAGGCTCATACAAAAATCTTACATTATGAAAAATGAAAGGTTTTTTAGGGTGTATTTTTCCTTTCACAGTATTTACGTTGACTTTTAGATGATGAAAAGGTTTAAAGTTTCCCTGCAGTACTGACAGCCCTCCGGTCCTCTCTCCCCTCAGGACTCCGTGAATGGTCTTTACACTAAATGTCTTCAGTGTCTGCTGAGAGACTCTCGCCTGGTGAGTAGACCCTGACCTGCAGGACTGATGGAGATAATGGGACGTGTTGGGTTAGTGATGTAGACTGTCTCAGACGGCAGACTGTTTTGGAAAACCCACATTTCTACGCTGAATATGACATAATTGGTCAACAGGACATGTCCCACTTTAAAAGCTCTGAGAAATGTGGCAGTTTCTCATAATCCACTAGGACCAGTCAGTTGTCTAAAGGATTATTTCCATTTACTACCACTGGGATTAAAAGTTTAATTCTTGACCTACGGAACAGCAGGTGATAAAAACTCGGTCACTGTTCCGGAGCTTTCCATAGTATCACATAATCTTCCTGAGGAAATGGAGAATTGTAGATGTCGAAATATGTTTGTTTGTTTTTTTTCCCCTGAGCGCTTTTAAAGGGATAGTTCCGAGGTTTTGAAGTGTGGTTGTACGAGGTCAATAGTCCGTGTATTACAGGGTTCCTACGCAGTATGGAAAAGTATGGAGTATTTTATTTTTGTAAAAGGTCTGGATAAGTATGGAAAAAAGCAAAGAGAGTATGGAAAAATATCTGTGTTTCCAGGCTGTTGCTCCTATTCTGTTTTCTAAAATATAAAATTTAGCGCCAAATCCGGACATCCACAACCAAATTAGTTTGAAAGAAAATGCAGCAAAATCTTTGAATTACATATATACATATCTCCACAAATAACCAAATATTAAGCTTGTCTGAACATTTATGAGTTATGCAGTGATGTTGCTATCAGAAAAGTAAACTGACATAAGGAAACCTAGGTAACTGTGTTACAGTGAATAAACAAAGCTGCACAGATGCTTTCAAGTCATTCTTGGTTCTTATTTATAAAAGAGACTAAAAATGTTAAAGGAAAATTTAATATAATATTATTTATTCAATATGTTAAGGGAAAATAATACAAGTACATGTAGCACCAGTTAGTTTACTTCCTTTTGAGCAGAGATGTTTGGCTGTGGAACGTCATCCAACTTTATTCATAGGTGTGTGCGCTGAACGGACACGATGGGTTTTCCGAGTTTTCCGAGGGCTGGCTTGACAATCCCAAATATAAAGCCTGGCTGGAAGGATTCCAAATGGGAAAAGAAAGCTAGATGCAAACTTTGTGTAAAATCGTTCGACATCTCCAACATGGGGGAGGCGTCAATTATACTGCATGTGCAAGGACAAATGTCTTTTTCGACATAATCTACCAAGAAGTCTGGAATTTTGAAAAGGAAAAAGTGTGGGAACCCTGGTATTACCTACAGTAGATGGCGGTCGGCACGCCCCCCCCGTTTGGAGAAGCAGACATGAGTCCCGACACGGAAGTGAAGCAATGTACTGCTGTGGACGGAGCCACACAGCAAAACGATTTGAACACCTAAGAAAAGGAGCATCTAAAAAGCGATATCAGTTTAGGTGTACACTGTATTTAGAATATTTTCACAGCTTTACCTTGCCGTCATAAAAAGGCCTTTCCGACGGGGAACTGATGACGTTATATCGCTCTCTTCAAAGACAACACTTCTTTGAGAAAAACAATTATTTTACCTCGCAGAACACAGGAGTTACTGGTCTACCGCTGCCTCGATCATTTCGTTTGTTTGATAGTTTTGTTAGTTTCTAACCCTTTTTAAAACACCAAAGTCGCACAATAACACAAACAAACAACAACAAATTGTGAACCTATCCTTTACGTCGCTGTTTGTTCTCGTTTGCAGCCTGAACATGTTTTTCATCACTGGAGGTCACAACGAAAATGAAGTTATTAACTTGTCACACAGTTGGCCAGTTGTCCATCATGTGCTGCAGTTTAATATCACTACTCGTTCTGTGAGATTGGGTGTAATGAGATTTGTCCGACTTTACCACTGATATTTACATTTTGTTGACCATTTGAGGACAATTTGCTGGTAATAAATCTTCAAATTCTCCATGCCAACTTAGAGAGCAAAACTAATGATGCATGCAACTCTGAGTCTTGGTTTAGAATTAGATCTGTGTCCCTCACTTGACTCAATTTTCTGCCTAATCACAGTAACAGGAGGAGTTGCATGATATCCTGAGCAATAACTAATGCATTTGAAGTTTTCGAGGCGAGGCCTTGACCTACTCAATCTGAAAAGTGTCCTGAGAAAACGTTTGTTATGATATAACATTATAAACAAACTTGAATTGAATTTCTCTGCATTTACTGCTCTGATGAATGTGTTGGTGTTTTTTTCTACAGAAACTTCTGGCGAAGCAGGAGCTTCAGATGACTCTTCTCAAACAGGCTGTAGAGGTAACATCACTCAGTTATTCAGCCTCTCTAGTTTCAGTAAAGACCATAGACTGTATAAAAGAAATGCACGTAGAACTCATTAAGAAAATGTTTACTGAGGTAATAAATCAAGTGAGAAGTTGGCTAATTTTCTCTGCCAATGGAGTCGTCAGAGATGTGCTCCTGTTTTTAGTTAAAGTTTAGCCTGAGTATTTCCACTTCCACAAACCTGTTGCTTGAATCAGTATTTTTAGCAGTTTTATGTCATTCCTCTTTCTCCATAGTCAGTCTTATATGGTAAAATGTTCCTTTTTAAAATCCCCTTTAATACTTTGTGGCCAAATTAACCAAATGTACCTTTACCAAATAACCTTTACTAATAAAACTGATGTTAGTGTTGGATTGTGACTTTGCTTTCTCACAGCTGTTGTGTAAACTATTTTCTTTTTTTCTTATCCCAGATGTATGTTCATCATGGTATCCATGATTTAATTTTTAACTTTGTGGGAACGCTTGAAGCCAGCCAGGTACGTTTGAATTCTCACTGCTCTACCACATTGACTGATGAAAATATGTTCTTTACTAATGAAGGAACAGACTAATTGCAGCATATTTTCTCATCTCCTGTGGTGTCTAGCCATGCAAATAGTTTTGGCTTTACATCTCCAGGTTTTGAGTTTTCTGTCCCTGAGATTTCTGCATCCACCTCAATGCAATGAAAGTGAATGGAGTTGTATTTGGTTGCTTTGGAAAATTACTTAATTTCTTGCGCGTGCGTGCGTGCGTGCGTGCGTGCGTGCGTGCGTGCGTGCGTCAGATCAGAATGCAATGCAGCTACAAAACAGGCTGGCTTTAAATTAGGGAGACCTCCTGTGACTCGCTCTCTGACAACTTATCGCTCAGTGAGTTAAATGCCGATAGAAATTATAGTTCAGTACATCAAAGCACTCAAACTTAAAATAACTCCTGGAAACATCTCAAACTGATGGCGGAGTTGACAGTTACAGGAGTTTTCCTTAAATGGATGCATATTTCTTTTTCATTTCTGTCTCTTTGATTTTGAAAACATCCCATTAATGAATCAAAGATGCAGTCAAAATGGACGTTTATGTACTTGGAGTTTTCCTGTCGATGTGATGTCAGTAATGTGTCACAGAGCTGCTCTCATGTCTGTTCTCCTGCGCATCAACAGGATGCTGCCTTCAACAAAACCACCAGGAGTCTGCAGGAGCTGCAGCAGAAAGAGCTGGGAGTCAAACCCGAGTTCAGGTCAGTTCAACATGTTGCAGCGCTGGAGCAGCTGATCATTGATGTGTGGTCTGTTTATGTTCCACTCCCTCTTACTGGACTAATGCTGGCCATTATGAAGGCGAAAAGGTCAGATTATAGTTAGATAATAGTAATTAAGTTAGATAATTGTTCAAACGTAGCTTCCTTTATGTGGTACTGCGCCGGTTCATTCAAGAGTACTCGGACGTCTGTGAACTACGGGTGGAATGGTGAAATTCATGGTTCAGTTCAGTTCACGGTTTTCGGTTTGGTTTGGATCTAATTAGTGCAAAACAAAAACATAAAGTGAAGCATAAGATCAACCAGCAATAGACTTTTTAGAACAACAGTACATAGGGTCTCAATTCGCTGATTGTCAGTTCTTAATGGAAAAATGTGTTTTCTCCAATCAAAGTGTAGTATTTGAAATACAATGATACACAATATACACTGCTCTGTTCGTTCTATTTTCATGTTGTTCTGTAAGAAAAATAAAGTTTGGGAATTTGGCACAAATGGAAATCCATAGTGAGGGGGAATATTGTAGCACGACTCATGTAAAGTTACTTTAATCATATGCTGAAACCCCACATCCTCCGTGTCTGCATAGGGCTGCATATCTTTCACTATAAACCCCCCAATGCTTCAGTTATGGATTTTGTCTGAATCTGAATGGAGAGACTGTACACAGTCGCTGTTTTATCCACCACCTTTTTCCATCATTGTCACAGGTATCAGTAAATCCTTAATGTTCTCATACAGCAGACAACACTGACTGACAGCTGAGCTCCGCACCTCTCCTCCGTGTCAGCTGAAGTCGCTGGGTTATTGGAGCGAGGCCTGTCCGTCTGAAACGATCATTTTAGCGTCTGTCTCTTTAAGCCCCCCTCCCGAAAAAGCCCAGTCTGCTCTGATTGGTCCGGGCTTCTCTGTGGATTGAGCATTTTGATACTTTGACAGTATTTAAATAATGCCTAGACCTGCTTTCTAATAAAAAAAGACATGGAAATCTCACCTTTTATAATATGAGGCCTTCAAATAGTTGAATTATTTGGAAAATGGTCAGCTGTAACGAAAAATACAGGTGATGTGTAGTTAATTGTAATAGTTATTAAAATATTCATAAACGGCTTATGCAGCCCTTAAAACATATTATAATGTAAATTATTAATAACCATTACTAATAACACATGTTATTTTATCAGAATGCAAATAAACTGTTTACATAGTTTAGCTTCAATTTCTTGACTTTGGAACAGTTGGACTTTTTTTTTATCACAAGGTTAACTTACTTGTTTTCAGCCACATGGAGTTTGTGTAGTTGTCAGGGAGATGGTTAACTTGTTATCATGTGACCCCAGTATGGAATTATACCTTGTGATAACACATTTTTGTTTTTCTTAAAATCTCAGTGAAATGTTTAATTCCCATCAAACTGCTCTGCTCACTGTAAGAAACTTTCTAAATAAATATATCTGCAAACTAAAGAGCTGTTTTATGTTTTGCTCTTGTTGTGTTTCTGCAGTATAAACTTATCTCGGGCAAAGCGAGAGCTGAGTCAGCTCAACCAGCAGACCTCCCCCCTCCTCAAACTGCTCTGCCTGCGCAGAGTCGCCCTGACCGCCACCCAGACCCCCAGAGGCGCCGGTATGCATCGTCTGTTTGTGTGTGAATGTATCTGAATGTCCCCCGTGAAGGTTTGCTTATGAATGTGGTTGAATTTAGTTCGTTTCACTGAATGAATCTGAAGACTGGAACTTAATTTCTTACATAATTTTAACACTTCTCAGTCAGAAGATGCTGCACATGTATATGTTGATAACAGTAGGTAGAAAAGAGGGAAATGATAAACTCGTGTTGTCGTTTTACTCATGGACCAGTAGAGAAAAGAACTGTGTTAAAATGTAGTTTTACGTCCATGTGGACAGTCACTGAAGTTTCCCACAACATCACAAAATTCTACATACAGACAGGTGATGAATCAAAGGAACAACCTGTTTGAATGCACCATAACGTTCACACCAAATGCAAAGCGAATTTTCGCCTCGCATTACTCGCGTGAGTTTGACCGTGGGATCATTTGTGTTTATTCACATTTCTCACACGAGACGCACCAGTGTAGATGCCAGCGTTTCTTTCCGTCATTAACCATGGCCGAAATACCCAGTATTGCTGCTGTTTACCTGTTGTGGAATTACAGATGCGTCGGAAAACCAAAACGCCGTCGTGCCTGTGTTCATGAATCCAAAACAAAGATTTTGGTGTGATTTTATTACAATAAACGGATCAAAATTATGCCAAAACAACTACATCATGATGTTGATTTGTAAAAAGTCTGAATTAATTGCTTTGTTAGGTTTGTCAAATCACTTTTAAAATGCTTGTTGAATGGAGTTGGGATTGATCAGGGCTGTGCTATGCAGGAGAATCTCAAACCTGACAGGCTTTCACGGCAGTGTTGAAAAATTTAAACTCGAGTGAGAAATTTGTGAATGATGCAAATTTCATGTGTTCGCATTGACTTTATATGGGATCACGCCGCATGAAAAATGTACTTTGTGTTTGGTGTGAAAACAGCATGAGGCTTCGCAGTACTGGATCTTAATTAGCAAACAGAAACTACTGAAATTAAAGGATAAAGCTGTTGAAATTCTGTGTTCTTATTGACAACAAATCCCACGGTACCGAGTCTGACTGAAATGTGCCCATATCTCACAGTATTGGAAAATGTACAGTGCTTAAAACATGGCATTGACTTATTCTTTGATCAAATCAATATTTTGCCCGTTTTATATTGTATTTTATTTGTTTAATTCTTATATGGCGGCTTGTGTTTAGACAACATTTAACACTGGAGAACTTGGGCTTTTTTGTCAAATTTCTCAAAATAAGTTAAAACAAAGCAAATGACACCCAATTCTAGTAAACAGAGAATCACACAAATGCTAAACTAGACAGTTTACCTGTGAATAGAGAGCGCTTTATTTGGTTTAATTCATTGTGGAAGCCAAAG
>JAOVVB010150206.1:0-11843 GCA_028570985.1 Heterobranchus longifilis | reverse complement strand
GCGTGCGTGCGTGCGTGCGTGCGTGCGTGCGTGCGTGCGTGCGTGCGTGCGTGCGTGCGTGCGTGCGTGCGTGCGTCGGGAAAATTCTGGGCCAATAACAATTTGACCGATATCTGATACTGATGTTTTTGATGTTATTCATTCTCCCAGTTTTGCAGGGAAACAAAGAAATCTTCAAGTAATTCAACATTTCATTACACTATCTTTGAATGAGCACAAATTCAATCTACAAACAACTTTTAATATAACCCTCTTTCACATGAAAAAGATGATTTTTTTGGAAAAGTAACTACTTCAACGGCATTAACCTTTTAACACAACATTTAGCCAGCATAAAATTGATGCTACACAACAGATAAATATCGGCCACCGCCATCAGTGAATGTCATCTTATTTGCCAATATGCCGATTCCGATGTTCGGCTGATATAGCGGTGCATCCCTATGTGTGTGTGTGTGTGTGTGTGTGTGTGTAAGAGAAGAAGAACATGAGACAGACAGAAAGAGAGAGAGGTTGAGTGATGGTGCCATAGTCATCCTTCTCTTTTTCCTCATTAAATATGACAGGTGCATCAGTAAAACCTCAAATCTACACACACGCACACGCACACGCACACACACACACACACACACACACACACACACACACACACACACACACTCGCGCGGGGCATATGCTAACCTGATTAACACTAACATTAGACTAACATTAGTGCAGCCTCCTTCAGAGAAACACCCCCGGACCAGCTGCTCTCTCTCCCTCACTTTCCTCCATATGCACAAACTGCCATCTCGGGCCTCCCACGCTCTCTTTCTCCAATTCATCTTCTTAAATAAATCTACATTTTTAACAGTTTATTTGAAAAAGTTTCTAATTAATTGGACAGGACAAAGTGTAAGGAGATAGAGAGAGAGAGAGAGAGAGAGAGAGAGAGAGAGAGAGAGAGAGAGAGAGAGAGAGAGGGGTACATGAGATGGAAGAAAATAAACAGAGCATGCGTTTACAAAATAAATATGTATGCTGCAGTATTTCAGTTTAACTTGCAACTCCCATTGGGAAATTTGTTTTTCTTTTCCCTTTTAGGTGGAGATTTAATATCATGTTCAAGGACATCCCATGCAGGCTACATCCAGACTACTACATTTTCATTTTAAAACGGATTTTTAAAACAAAAACGGCATCCGTCCTCTTGAGCATTTTAGCATTGTTTCAGAACTAATCTCTGCACCTGAAAATGCATATCACAGACCATTCACGTACACGAGGCATGCATGTGCGGATGTTAATGCGGTGCAAGGCTGATAACGCCGCTGGACACGGGAATTAGCTTACCTCCTGCGTAGGCAGTAGTAGCATTATAAAATGCAGAATTTAACCACACAAAAGCTGCTAGCTTCAACAACAAGGTCAGCCATGCCTGCAATTCATTATCCATGTTCAATTAACCACTGGTAGTCAAGGCTGATGTCGTTTGTTTTCTTCTGGATAAGGGTCACATGAGACGAATCAGGGAGGGACACGTCATGACTGATAAGACCAGGAAGCAAACGTGGATGTCTGTGTTATCATTTCCAAAGGTCTCCGTTTCCATTTGTCCAGACTAAAAACGCAACCCATGAGTTTTCAAACTGAAACAGGGTCAGCAGCGTTCCCAAATGTCTCCGTTTTAGGGTCAGAAATGCCGGAGTAGTGTGGAGACCAGGTGTAAACGTAGCAAAAATTATGCATTTTAAACAAAGTGTATAAAAAGATGGGTGGAGATTTCGAGTCTGAAAAGTGAAGTGTCTTAAATCTGCATTCTTTCTAATGCCCAGCAGGGGGTGACTCCACTGGCCCCAAAAATAAGTCCGTTTTTTATAAAAGTCTATGAGAAAATGAGCCAACAGTACTTCTCACTTGATTTATTACCTCAGTAAACATTTAATGACTTTTCTTAATTATGGTCCCATTCAGAGTAAAATAGACGCTAAAGCAGAGGATGCTTTTGGGCGGGGCTACATGGTGACCTGTCAATCACAAAAGAGTCTCAGCAATGTGCATCCATGGCAACTGTGCACATCAAAATAAAAATGAACTTGTTTTTGTGTGTTTTCGTCTTAGAACTCTGACCCTTTCACAATGTCTTTCAGTTCATCAAAGTTAATTGTAACATTTTGGTCGCCTAAAATTATCTTGTTCAGCGTTCACTAGCACCATGCTAACTGAGATAGCTAGCTAGAGCTAGCGTTAACTAGCATTAACTAACACAACCAGCTCTGTGCACTGCTGTACATGCAGATAAATGGCACCAGTGCCCGGAGGTCCCTGTTTACCTGGCAGCAAAAATCCACTGCCTGACTCGTGTCAGCTGGTTGAAAACTTTCCCTTTTTTCTTAGCGTTTAGCTTAGCGCAGCGCCATTGAAACGACACAACAACAACACTGGCGTGGCCGCGTCATCCTCCCCAGATCCACCTTCTCGTCCAAATATGGTCACTTCTGGCTCCAAAAAGTCAAGATGGCGACGGCCAAATGCCAAACTCGAGGCTTCAAAACGGCAGTCCACAAACCAACAGGGTGACATCACTGCTGCTACGCCCATTCGTTTTTATGGTTTTAAAACGAGCATGCAGTATAGTGTGGATGTAGCTTCAGGCTCTCTGACCTTTCTACCACCTGAAAGCATCACATCTTCCTCCTCCTCCCCCGCTCCATTCCTTCAGTCGTTTATGTCAATGCCTCCATGTGTCTGTCCGTCCCATCTGTCTCCTCCTCATGCCAATCCAGCTTCTCCTGCAAGACGTGTTATTTCTCATCGCCCTAAGGCGCCTCTTTAAGTCTTATTTGCTTCGACTCGGCTTTATTGCTTTGTCATGTCCTCTCTCTTTCTCATAAACACACATGTTCTCTGCTCCCCTCTCACTTTCTGTTCTTCTGACTGGCTGCCTCGCTGCCACTCCCCTTCCCCTGTTTCCCATTCCCCTCGTATTCTCTCCCTCACTCCCATTTCTCTCCCTTGGGTGTCCCCCTCTTGTCTTCATAAGTGACTTTCTGCTGGGCTACAGCATTTTTTTTGTGGCAGCTTCCCCGACAGTAGGCACACAGCGGGACTGGCCTGCCAGCACATCCATTACGCCCGTGCTCTGTGTGAGAGCGTGTCCTGGGTGAGTGAGACAGAGGGAGCCTGGATTGTTCAGAAGGTGTGTGGTAAGAGGAGGAAAGCAGTGGAGGCCAGTCACACAGTGGGAGCCAGCGAATCTCACCAGTAAACAAAACTAAGTATCAATATCTAACCACAAAGGGCCCGCGGACACATTTTGAAGTGTGTTGCCACCACATTTGGAAATGTGCAGTGTTGGAAGAAGTACTCAGATCTTTTACTTCAGTAAAACTACCAATACCACTAGAAACGCTCTGTTAAAAGTTTTACTTTTTAACTATGTTAACACATCTATATGGTGTTTTTTATTTGCTACAAGACATATCATGAGTGAAATGAGCAGTCAATATTTTCTTAATGTACTTCCAGACACTTTTCAGAGTTTTTTTATTTATTTTTCATTTACTTTTTTTGTGGGAAACCATGTTAAACAAAATATTCATCATAGCAGAGTATTTTTACATTCTTTAAAACGTGTCTGGAGGAGGACTTTAAGACAGGATTAGACTTCCCTGGGGTTATATTTACAATAATAATCAAGTATTATCTCTTATATCTTATGTTATGAATGTAAATCATTATTAGATTCCCCCTCCAGTCAAACAGTGTTTTGTCTGTTGTTCCTTCACTGTGCAGAATGATGTATGTTCACACGAGCAGGCTGTTTTCACATCTGGATACTGACTCTGCCGTTGGATCAAATGCTATAAACAGCCAATAGTGGACTTAAGTCATGTCATATTTAATCACAGACATATGATGGATATGTTTAAGTTTGATGAATTATCAGGGTTTTCCCTGGATTGTTTTTTAGACAAAGGTGGCAAATATGGCTGACCTCTAGAGGACTGTGTCCATGCAGCTTTTTTTTTTTTTTTGAGCATCTTTTTTCAATTGATCCCAGTGAGGAGAGATCTGTGAGAGTGTGTCGTCACCAGCGCTCCTCTTCAGGAAACTATCACAACAAACTCAACAAAGATGGCAGCCAATAAGACAAAGGTGGCCCAGCTTTGAGCTAATAGGCAGGAAAAACCCTGTTTATATCATCTGTAAGCTGCTGTTTGTGATGCAACAGAAGTGGTTCACACTGTTTCAGAAGCTTTTTTTTTAATTAACTTTTTTCAGCAGAAACAAATGTTTAATGTAAATATATTAATTCTTGCTCCAAATATTTAATATCTGTTGCAAAACAAAATCCAGTGTTAGCTTTCAAAAAAACGTTTCTTTATCTTCATTGCTTCTTTCCTTCCTTTTGTTTTTCCCGGTGTCACCTCGGGGCTGACCAGGTGGTGCCCTACTGCAGGCTCATTTCCTCAGCAGGTGTGTGTGTGTGTGTGTGTGTGTGTGTGTGTGTGTGCGTGTGTGCGTGTGCGCGTGTGCGTGTTTCTCATCGTCTGTGTGTGCATACATGCGTGTAGTGAAATGTGTGTATGAGTGCACATTTACGTAGATACTATCTGCTCACCTGGTCCTGCCTCGCCACAGGAGCAGCCATTGTGTGTTGATGCTAGACCAACCCCATCCAGGTGACAACAGGTGTGTGTGGTGTGCGTGTGCGTGCATGTGTGCGTGTGCGTGCAGAAGGATAATATCAAGGAGGATATTGTTTGTGCCGGGGTGGGGGGAGATAGAGGGAGAGGGGAAGAGGTTACAGCCTTTCTCTCCTCACCTGGAAATTATGTCCTGCCGCCATTTTAGTGGAGTGTGTTTTCAATCACCGCAGGAACGTGAGAAATGTCCGCTTGGGAATTCCTCCCCAACTTCCTGTCTGTCTCTCCTTATATGTGTGTGTGTGTGTGTGTGTGTGTGTGTGTGTGTGTGTGTGTGTGGGTGTGGGTGTGGGTGTGTGTGTGTGAGAGAGAGAGAGAGAAAGGGAGATAGTGTCTGTGTTTGATTGTGGATGTGTATCAAAAGTGCTGACAAAATGCTCAGGTAAAAAACAAATTAAAAAAACTGAAGGTCAGTAGTTTATTTTGTCTGTAATTTAACTTCTTTCCTGTAAAACCATTAATCAAAGTATCCATTTGAGAAGGGTAATTTGTTTCTATTATCTGCTATTTCTCTTAATGCATCTTGATGCATTTGCATGTCCTGTCCAAATATATTGCAGATGTGTTTTTTAAAAGAGGAGACAGAATCCAAAGCAAAGACGGAAGGAGGGTGCATCAGCAAAACAACCATCATCTGCACAGAAACAAGTTATAAAGGAAAAGAGATTGAGAGGCTGAGACAGGAAACACACACCTTTTATTTATTTGTCTCTCTCACACACACACACATTTAGACTCAGGCTTGGACTCGCTGATGTGGAGCAGTAGTGGCAGCACTAGCGCACGTTAGCATGTTGTGGCTGCAGAGCCCTGCATCTTTTTCTGAAGATCATAGCAGAGGCAAAGTGACAGCTTTCTTAGACAGAGCTGCTTCTCTTTGTCCTTTTCTTGCTGTTTAGACAGCGCGAGTTCTGCAGTGTTGCCAGACTGAGCAGGTACTTCACTCTCTTTGCCGCTTTGTTGGTGCTGCAACTTTTATATGCTTCAGCTGTCCACTGCCATATTTTCTCTCGTATCTCCTTCTTTCTCTCTCGTAGTTGTTTTCTTTCTTTATTTTTTATGCTTCCTCGTTGTTGATAGCTGTGGTCGGAGGCATTATGCGTTCGGGTTGTCCGTCCCATTCTTGTGAATGTGGTATCTCAGGAACGCCTCGAGGGAAATACTTCAAATTAGGACCAAATGTCTACTTAGAAACAAGGATGAAATGGTTAGATTTTGGAGGTCAAAGGTCAAGGTCACAGTGATCTCACGTCCGTCCGTCCGTCCCATTCTTGTGAACGTGAAATGTCAGGAATGCTTTGAGGGATTTTCTTCAAATTTGAACTGCCTAGATTTTGGTGATCAAAGGTCAAAGGTCACTGTGACCTCACATAACACGTTATTCGGCCATAGCTCAAGAAATCCTACACTTATTATGACAACATTTGACACAAATGTCTAATAGGATAAAATGATGAAGTGATGGGATTTTATATCCAACTTCACTGTAACATAATATTCTGCAAAAAAGATTTTCTGGCCAACTCCATACCTCAGGAACAGAAGGGGAGACATTTGGCCGGATACTGAATCGGTGACACTAATCTTGAAACTGCGCTGATGGTTTAGATCTTCTGTGCTGCCGGGTTGACGCGTGTGAAGCATCCACGTTTTGCCAGACAATACACTTAATATCTTTTATTAAACTCCTTCAAAGTCTTCACTTATTATGTGAGTCTGGACAGACATGGATGTAAACTGACATACAACAAGGAAAATTCTTTTTTTTTTCTTTTGACAATTTTTACAAAGGTTTCTGTCGTTGCCATCAGTAATCCCGTGCTCCCGTTTCACTCCTTCCCCGACTTCTTCTCCCGCCTCGATCCCTGTAAGTCTCTCCGTCGCTGTTATCGGCAGCACAGGAAGCTGTTGTTTCCATCTATCTGATGACAAGAGGAGCTACTCCAGATGTGGACGGCTCTGTCCATCCCAGATCCGCGTCTTAGTAACACAGCCGCAGTCTAGACATGAAGCTTGATGGTTTGAACCAATTTCTGGCACCAGTGCTGGCCTGTTATTAAAGATACGATCTCCCTCTGTCAGCTTGATTGATAATGTAGTTGTGGTATCCTTGGTTTCAGTGCAGAGTCTGTGTCCAGTTGCCTAACTAGAAGCTGATAAGTGTAAAATTAAGGGACACAAACAAACAGATTACATTGTCACAGTATTCACAGCATGGAAATATTCTGATTTAAAAGAACAATCTGTATTCATATGTAACACTCATTTAAGCCCCATTCCAAGTACTGTATGGTTCACCACAGCTTGGGTCATATTTTCACAGTGTTTTTATTTGTTTTTTGTCTTGTTTCTATCAGTTCTAAAGCCTGAGAACACGGTCACATCACTACGATAACATCTGACAGGGCAAGAAATGTAAACAGAAATGTAAAAAGTCCTCCAAACCATGCGGCCATATAAGTTGTTTGTTCCTACCCTCTAATATGCTTTTCCTAAATTTGCGCCCCTCGCAGTGGCAGGAAGTACGACCCAAAGCTAACTAGTATTGATTATTTTTTAGGCGGGCCTTTCTGACCCCATCCACAGCAGTACATTAGCGTCCATGTCTGTTTCTCCAAACCACCGTCTACTGTTGGTAATACACTGACTGTGGAGAAGTACAACCACACAGAAAATCTGAACTATCCCTTTAAAGATGAAAGCTGTAATGCTGAAGGACGTTAGCTTACAGTGCAGTAACGTTAGCTTTGCCTTACCTTACAGTGCTTCATCATATAAGTTAGTTTTCACAGTTAGCTTTGCACATGTTGTTAAAACCTTCACCATTTGTGTTTATAGTGTTTTGATAATCACCTCAGTGTCTTAGATAACCGTTAGCGACGTTAGCTACTCTGTGTAGCACCAATGCTGACTTTCACAGCTTAGCTAACATTAGCTTGCTATGGCTCTTTTTTTACACTCGGTGCCAAAAATGAAATGAGAATTGAACCGATGAAGAGCGAAGAGGAACTGAGCAACACTCTGTAGAGCTGACCGCCTCCTCATGGACTTGACGGTGCTTTTCTTCAGTTTAGTAGCCAGCCAGGCTAACTGACTATCTGCTATTATCAAAATGATCAAAAAATGCTTAAACCAATATATACAAAAATGAACGGTTAATAATGTTACTATTAACAATATGTACAACTGTGTAAGCAACTTAAGGATGAAAAATAACTGTAAAGTTGGTAATTAACGTTTAGAGGTGACTGGAAGTAAACAGACGTGTACTTCGTAAAACAGATAAACATCACACTGCATCGTGCAAGTAGAGAATAGATTTCCACCGCCTGTGTGCATGTGTTTAGGAGTGTGTATATCCGATGTTGCCGTGTAACATTGTAAGTATCTGGTAGTGGTTTCCTGCACACAGAGCGTACGCGTCTTTAGTTGTACCTGTGTGAAAATTCAGACCTTGATCTCTCAACCTTCACCAGGTCGCACTGCAAAACAAACTGCAGCACAACTTTACCTCTCAGCACCCTGGCGAGTGAGGATCTGTAAAAGGAAAGCTGGAGACCTGATTTGTGTGTGTATATGTGTGCGAGTGTGTGCTAAAACACAAGAGCGGTATTTGGTGGAGGCCGGAAATGTATTCAGAAGCATAACACGTACTGAGAGAGCTCGCTGCACACTAAACACACATGCACACACCGAACATGTGTTTCTCATGAAGGTAGTGTAGCTGGTCAGCCATAGAGTATGAGGTCATCCAGTCGTGTGTGTGTGTGTGTGTGTGTGTGTGTGCGTGCATGCATGCGTGCGTGCCTTTATGCATGTGTTTGTGTGTATAGTGCTCAAATTATCATCTCACTGTACATACCTGGGGGAGCGGAGAAGCACACTCCTCTTACAGGCCACATTTAAGTTGGTCGGTATGTATGTGTGTGTGTGCGTGTAATGTTGTTGTGTGTGTGTGTGTGTGTGTGTGTGTGTGTGTGTGTGTGTGTGTATGATTCTGGTACTAGCCATCAACAGCAGCTCTGCCCTGTGTTGCTGAGACTCTATTAAAACTCCAGCAGCCTTTCATCTAACGGATATGCTTTTAGATGCTCCACCTGGCTCTGTGTGTTTGTATATTTGACTGTGTGTGTGTGTGCGTGTGTGTATGTGTGTGTGCAGGCATGCCGTCAGCCACTGGGCTAACAAACATACTTAATACAATTATCCCTCGGCAGAGACGAGAAAGGGAGACAGGCGGCACCTCAGAAGGTACGCTGTCTGGTGTGTGTGTGTGTGTGTGTGTGTCGTGGAGCGAGAGACAATGAATGGTCGGTCAGACGGGGAGAGTTTAAGATACCAGGTGAATGAACAGCAGAGGTTTGTGTCTTGTTTCCCGGCTGCTGTGTGGAGTAACAGAGTTTAGCTCCAGAGCGAGTCCTGACTCCGGCCCTGCAGATGAAGAAACGTGTCTCCCCTGTGCTTTCTGACTGAGCGCAGTCTGAAAGCTGTAGCAGGAAAATCTGTCTGAATCATCAAAGCGGAGAGCTGCGGGAATGTGCAGAAAGAACGCAGCCAGAAAGTAATCAATTTGATTGTTTCCATGGTATATTTTTTCTTTTCATCGGTTTATGAAAAGGTTTAAACTACCTCTAATTTTCGTTTGATTTGGGCCTGTTTATTCTGATTGAGGTGTTTACATGGAACATTTTTATTCTGTTTGGGCTTTTAAACTGATTTTAATCAGGATATAAGTTTTTATTAATCAGGCTCCATGTGAGCGAGCAGTGAAATGTTGGTCCCTGGAAGTAGCTGCAGAGTGAGCGCTCCTTGCTTTCACTCTGCTCTCAGGGGAAAATCCTCCACTACATCAAGTCGTCCCGTCCGCTCGGTGAACATGTCTGCAAAGGGTACAGGCAGCTGCGCACCTGGACCCAGGGTGAGTCTGAGGCAGCTGCCCCAAGGACGTTTGTTTGGTATCTAGTGTCGACAAAAAAAGTGCACATTTCCGATCCGTCGTTAGTGCATTTAACACACATTAGCTCGGAGGGCTAACTGGACTTGTTTCCAAACGTTATTTAACGTGAACGTCACCATCACCCTGAACGTCCTGCCAAACCCTGTTCAAAAATCTGGGAGTTCAATAAAGTGTTGCTTGACAGTCTATGTGGAAAAAAAGGAACGAATAGACAAATTAATTAATACCAGGGGTATGTACATATATTAAACAGCCCTTACATCAGAGACATAGTTTCAGGTGTTAATACACTGTTTATTTATTTAGTTTTTATGCATAGTTTTAATTTGCACAATTTACGCTGCGTTCAGACTATTATCATCCTGATTTTCCATATTGTAGACATCTATTTCCTGTCTGTCCGTCCTGAAAGACGGATTCCTGAGGTTTCTTCCATTTTTTCTCCCTGTTAAAGATTTTTTTTTCTTTATCTGAATCGAGGGTCTAATGATAGTATGAGTATGCAAATTTGTGACTTATGATATTGGCCTTTATATATAAAATTGACTTGACATTTGTGCTGTGTGGGGAAAAAAAACAAACTTAGATCCATTTAAAGGCCACTGCCTTGATCTAGCATGGGTGCATCACAGAGGGCTAAAGAAATGCAAAAGAAGCAAAAGAAATGCAGAGTCGTCCTGCAAAAAAAAGAAAAAAAAGAATGTGGGAACATAATACTGCGTCGGCCAATTCAGTACTTGCAAGTACACAATCCTTGAATAGTTACTCCACTCTGAAATCTATTTAAATTGTACTATTATTATAGTAGTAAGTATCTTATTTTTAGTCCAATGTTTAGGGTCTTAGGTTGGAGATGTCCTCGTCAAATAATCAATAATACCATTAAATAAAACATACCCTCCATACATAAGCCCTTATTTATTTATTTTAGCGTGTAGGTTTCAACATACATATATTGTTTCAATGTTGGGGGAGACACATATGAAACGGGGGTCCTCCCCCAGGAAATTTTGAGCGTCAAACACTTAATTTCCCGCATTCTGGTGAATTTTTATGCACCAATTTCTGCCTTTCCTGTATCAATTCATGGTGGAAATGTATTTAATTTTGTCAAAAAAATACAAAAAAAACCTTTGCTACATTCATGTTTTTTATTGGGGAAGGACAAATGCATATGTAATAAAAAAAAAATACTGAGGGGCACGTGTCCCCTGCATCCCCCAAAATCTACGCCTATGACCACGGGCATCAAATCTTTTTTTTTTGTGTTTGCTGTAACATTATTGTGTGATACTCACACGTTAATCCAGATGCACGGATGCAGAATCCGGGACAAAAACTGGATTTTGAAAAGTGGGGGGACATGTCGTCCCTGTCTCTAGTGGAAATTTTGCTCATACACATTTTCTTAGGGTGTCCCTTTTCACATATCTCCATTACTGTCTGATGACTGTACTCATATTTTAAATAGTTTTATGAATGAACTGAATGTTTGGCCTCCCAGAATTAATTGTCCGACTGGGAAGCAACATGCCCTTTCCGACACACCCTTGCATTTTTTATTGCCATTGTTCAGATCGAAAACAGCACTGGCTAGCAGGTGTCCATTCAAATTGCATATCGAGTAAACACTTTAATCATCGCTCTAAATCATCTCTAATGGTATCCCACAGTGCAAGTGTCATCAACCAGACAGCACTGTAAACTAGCTGCTTAAGCAACCTCTGGACTCTGCTTTGTGTTGGAATGATGGATGAGAGCTTTGCTTCTATTTCTGTGCTGCCATCCATTGTCTGGATAGCAACAGAATATATACACTGGTCAGTCACACCGTTGGCTCGCCATGGTCAGCTCAGCTCCAGCACACATATCAAATATTAACAAGGTATTACAGCAGCACAATGGCCAAACTGGCTCGCTGTCCAAGTGCACTATTGCCTGTTATATAACCAGTATATAGCTGAGTAAAATGTCTTTGTCTCTTTGGTAAGTGGACACAATACTGCTCAGTCTTTAAAGGTGCAGTGTGTAGTATTTAACTGCATGACTTGGCAAAAGTGGAATATAATATTCATTAGTATTTTTAATTAGTATATAATCCCATGAAAATAAGAATTATTATGTTTTTATGACCTTAGAATGAGCTGTTTTTATCTCCATGGGGAGCGGCTCTCCCTCCATGGAGGCGGCCATCTTGC
>JAOVVB010150195.1:0-11843 GCA_028570985.1 Heterobranchus longifilis | reverse complement strand
ATGAACACAGTATGATTTGTTGTTTTTTTGTTAACTCTGTGCAGCATCGCTTTCGCCATCTGTGCCCTACGGTCGCTTGGAGCAGTTCACAGAACTCGTTGTCTCTCCAAAGAGCCGCGCTGAAATTGGAAACCTCGGTGGTTCTCCGGTGAGGAACAGCGAGAAGCAGCATCTTCACAGACAGCAAAATATGGATGGTTCACCCCCCTCAGGACCGTCTTTAGAAAGTACCTCCCCTGTCCCTCAAAGCCACCAGTGGGGTGGCATAGCTGACCTAAAGAGCCTGCTACGCTATGTGATAAAGGGTACTTATGACCCGGTTAAAGAGCTACCCCCTGTACCCGACGTCCCTGCCCTCCTCACTGACTCGATCTACAGAGTGTGCGGCGCACCTCCAGACTCTCTGTGCACTATAAGCCATGTTGCAACTGCCGTTATTCATCTATTTCCTTGGAGCGATGGGTTGAATGCTGGGTCAACTGGAGGTCAGTTGCCAGTGACTTATGGCCTGCTCTCCAAAGTTCACTCTCCTAAAGAATCGAGGGACAGAGCCAAGCAGGCCATGGAGAAAAAGAACGCAGGAGTGACTAAAGTTGCTGGAGCAGAGGAGAGGAAAGAAGAGGAAGCCGTGGTGGTCAGGGTGGTGTGCCATGGTACGGAGAAGCTAGCAAGCAAGGAAAGAAGTCACAGCAAAGGAGAGATCCACAGTGGAAGAGTATGGGTGAGTGTCGCACTAACACTAACCTGAAGTTTTAGTCCCAGGGACAACTTTTCAGGAACTTAAAGATAGGGATTGGTATCGAGAACCGGTGTTACCAGGCCCCCAGGAAGAGCGCCGGGCTTTGAAGCCAATTTTACAAAGAGGCCAAACGGTGGTATTGCACCGACCAGGTCCGTCACGTGATGCCTTCTGGCCCAAAAATACTTTTTCACATTGACTTACACAGTGAAAGAGACATCTATAAATCTGTGGTTAATTTTTTTTGAGTGTTACAACCCCTGCAAAATGACTCGTTTCACTATCAGAATTTGATCCGTTTGTTTTGATAACATTTCGAAGTCTAAAAGCCGCACGACTGAATTATTTAATCCCCATTCAAGTTAAGTTGTAAGGTCTGTGGGCCGTGCAGTGAGAAAATGTAAGTGATTTAATAGTCAATGTTTTATTATGAATATACAATTGAATTTCAAGTTTCCACAACAGAAAAGCTTAAAAAATGTTTGTGTATGCTGTCAATTATAGTTCTTAGAAAGAAAATCGGAATCTGCAAAAATCGAAATCAGTGTTCATTTTTCATTCTTTCCTGACAGTAAAATCTGTAAAATGGTTATTTAATTAAATGGTATATGGTAGTCTAGGCTAACAGTTAAAAACAAGTTAATGTACAATTCTAGAGCCAAAGTCATCATAACTTTATTATTGTTGTTACATGATAACTGTTGACTAATTGTACATCTTTATTTTAGTTGGTTTAGCATAATGTGGGCGTACTCTGCCTTTTGTGGTAAAGTGCACCTCCTAGTGTCGTAATCGAAAAGTCACATGTAAAAAGCTGATTATTCTGCAGTTAGTTTCCGTGCAGTTAATTTGGCTCGATACAGCTGCTTTGACCATTAATTTGGATTATTTTTTTATATTAATTAAAATATTTATAATCTCAGCTTGCGCGCATGTTCTCTCTCTGTCTTTTTAAAAATGACTCACGAAGCCAACAGCAAAGCCTAACTTTACTTTTTAATGTTATCAGACAAAGAGAAATGTTCTCCCCTCGTCCTAAAATGATCCTAAATCGAGTACATTTTTGTTTTATGAATGAAGCGGGACACAACTTGAAGCAGCAGTGCTGTGTGTGTGTTTGATGGTCATCCCTGCAAACCCCACCCCGAAAGTTTGTGTACTTTCAGTCCCCTGCTTCTTTATATGTTGTCATATCTCTTATAATAATTGTGTTTTTCAGATCCCACAGCCCCTGGCCATCAGGTTGAATATCATCCCACATTCAACAGTAAGAATTAAACCAGTCAAATCAACTATCAAAGCAGCCTCCTCTATTCGCCTACAGCCCCTAATACCACTGGTGAGTGCTGGAGTAAACAGATGTGGTTACAGTGTGGTGTTAGAGATTCTTTTTCATTTGATTTATTCACATATTAGTCCTCAAATTGGTAAATTGTCAAAGCTGCAAAAGATTGAATGTACGTCTTTGACATTTTGTCTTCAGCCCGAGGAGGACGATGAGGAGATCCAGACAGCATTCCTCGGTTGGCTGCACACTCAGAGTCATGAACCTTTAGCCTGTCTGACTGCACGCTCTGGCACTATCCTCCTACATGGAACTGATGGTGATTCATTTGTACTCCTCTTTTACAAGTTATTGTACAAATCCACCGATGGCACTATAATAAAAATGACTAATCCACTGAATACCACAGAGCCTAAAAATCACATAACGCACACTTTAAAATTACAGTACTTTCAGCTGAAATAAAACATCACTGTTCTCCCACCTTTTTCCCTCTGATTCACAGCAAAGTTAGAGTTTGCTTTAACTGTACTGAAACCAGAACCAGAGAGTGACCCTCCAGACCAGCTGTTTTCACTATCTGCTGTCATCCAGAAGGAAAACATACAGGTACGAGCATAGCCTGGAATCCCAGACCTCTCTGCTGAGTTAATTTCTTTCACTTTGCATGGGTCTGGCCTTCCTCCCGGTCAGACAGATTTCCATCGACTAAAAAGTTGTAGATCCAATCACAACCGTTTATCACATATGAGGCGGGTTTAAGCCTCTGTCAGTCAGGATGATTGCATTATTGCCAACAAAGATGGCTGCTGCCGATACCCATTCACACAGTGCTCAGGAAACTCACACCAAACTGTGAAACTAGGTACGGCTGATTAAATATGAATCAAGATTCTGTTACTACATTGCCTATTTCTCGTCTAAAATGTTTTCAGAAACATATTTTAGTGTTCTGTTGAGCTGTAAAATGAGAGTTTGTGCTGCGATCGTTGGTGTAACGGATTAAAGAGTGATCATGTTAACTGGCGACTTTCAGCAGAAATTCACATCAGTCAAACTAGGTAGTGCTGATCAAAAACAATCAAGATTATGTTACTGTATTGCCTATTTCCTGTCTAAAATGTTTTCAGAAACACATTGTACACAAGTGTACTTTTTATCTGCAAAGTTAGAAAGTGTGTGACCTCTCTCAGGGCGTTGCTCTGATTGGTTGTAGGTCTATCCAATTGCGTCCAGAGGTATTTTGGAAATTGAAAATTAACTGAGAGGTCCCGGACTAATTTTGCATTTGCGAATTAGTCTGGTGATGCCAGGCTAGTACAAGCGTGCATGTCATGTAAATTGCCCAGTAATATTCTATAATAAAAAACAATTGCTGCATGCAATTTTTCATGCAGGTGATTGATAAAACAGCATATCTCAAAGCCTCTGTGATGCTGCCGTGGTTTCAAAAAGCTCACACTACGTGTCACCTACAGGTGGACAGAGAGGCCGGGACATTGCCGGCTGTGAAATCTGTAGCTGAAACACCCACGCCAGAGCTTCCCTCCCTCAGTATTCTTGGGTAAGTGTGTCTCTACTTGTGAGCCTGTGTGTGGTTTAACCAAGGATCTTTTTCCAGCATTAATTTCTCTCCACATCTCTCGCTCCACTCACTTCGTCTTTCCCCAGTGGGATCGATGAGCTTAGTAGGACTGGATTTGACTTCATCTCCCACAGCCTTCTGGGTAGTCCCCTCTCGAGAGAGCTTGGTGCCGCTGGACGGGGACTCAGAGGGGGAGCTCTACTCATCACTGGCGCTAAGGTATCTCTTTACTTAACCATCGTAATAATACTGCTCACAGCGCAGATATTTCCACACTTTACAGAGTAAATTAAAATTTTACATCATTTTTAATGATTTTAATGATTTTTTTTTAAATCATTTTGAAGAACTGATATAGAGTGCTGATTTTCTCGACCTAAGTATTTTTATCCTTGGGGACAAATCCAGGGTTCCTACGCAGTATGGGAAAGTATGGAATTTGATTTGAGTAATTTCCAAGTAAGAGTTAATGGAAAAATATGTGTGTTTCCAGACTATTGTCCCTATTCTGTTTTCTAAAATATAAAATTCAGAATATCTAAAAAATGAATTGATCATATAAGAGTGTTTTTCATGGTGTTTGGAGCAGTCAGTGCAGTCAAAATGTTTCCCACTGTGAGAGCGCGCAGGCCAGAGCGATAACAAGGCAAGAAGTATGGCGTTTTTAAAAATGTGGCAATATCTTTGAATTGCATACATAACTATCATCACAACAACAACATGTATGAGTTATGCAGTGGTGTAGTTATCAGAAGAGTAAACAAAGTCTTTTTTGCTTCATGGCTGCATTCATTGTCGTTTCCATGGACACAGTGAACTTTTTTCAACTCATTTTCCATTCTTATTTATAAATGAAACTAAAAAATAAGGGGGGAACAAATAATATAATATGTATTCAATATGTTAAGGGAAAATAATATGAATATAGGTAACACCGTTATCCCAACAATCCCAAATATAAAGTTTGGTTCCCAAATGGGAAAAGAAAACTAGATGAAAACTTTGTGTAAAATCTTTCGACATCTCCAACACGGAGGAGGCAGCAACTGTAAACCATATGTAAGGACAAAAGCACCGACAAGTCTGGAAATTTGAGTCTGGAAAAGTCTTTTAACTGAAAATGTGTAGGAACCCTGAAAATCAAAAATACATATTTTTCCTCTTAGCTGTAGTGGTATTTCATTGCACATTTCATACATACTCATGGACGAGATGCTTGTGACAGCAGCTCTCGAGATGTAAGCGTTAATGGCGTCCTCCTGGTCTGAGCTGTAACGTTAGCTAGCTCAGTGTTGCGAGGTAGGTGCACGCTTCCTTCTGTGCAGTAATACGGTTGGCGGGTGTTGCTCGGTAGAAAGAAAATAGTTCCTACATGAAACTGCTCACAACAAGCTCTGGATTATCTTGAGTAACCGGGTCATGATTTCTGGAAAGAGACTTTGCTGTTGAGTTTTTCAAATGTATGTTTTGGCGTTTTGAGCACCAAAAGCCGAGTGCCATCTAGTTCCATTATATTGGAGAGAAGACTTATCTCCAGAAGAAGAAATATCTCCAACACTCACACCAAAACAATCTAGACTGATAAATAGCACTACAGGTAAGAGGAAAATATGTATTTTTGAACTGCCCCATTGCAATATTGTTTTGTATTGTTTAGTATGTAACATATACTGTGTTGTTATGTGTCCTCACAGGGAAGTGGAAAAAGTACTCTATCCCGAGCCCTCTGCAGAAAAGCTAGAGAAGATCTGGATGCACATGTGGAGCTGGTGGACTGCAAAAAACTGCAAGGTTAACAGAAACTACACATAGATACTCTGTGTCAAAGAAATCTAGTTGACTGTATTTATCATAGAAATTATTTTCTTTTCAGGCAAAAGGGCAGAAACGGTGAGACAGATGCTGCAGGATATTTTTGAACAGGCGGAGTGGAGGCAGCCTTCAGTTGTTCTGCTTGATGACCTGGACCATGTGACCGGGGCGCCGACCTCACCAGAGCATGAGCACGGTCCCGAGGCGCTGCTGCAACAGCACATTGCACAGAGTAAACCATTAACTTATTTTGTACCTGTGTGGGGAATGTGATGAGTGCTGATTATCACACAGGCCTGGATGCTGATTCCTCCTGTCTGTTTGTGGCTGCAGGTCTGAAGGACGTGGTGGACGAGGTGCTGATTCACTCCAGCCTCGTGTGTCTGATCATCACCAGCCAGAGCGAGCATTCCCTCCACCCCTCCCTGACCGAGGTGCAGGGGTCCCACTTCATCCAGGGCTTTGCACGCATCCAGCCTCCGGACCAGGTCAGTGCGCACGCCAGCGCATTACTACAACAGCTGTTCTGGTTTGGAAATGAAATAGAATGTATGATGGAAACACAGTTAAAATGTAACTCTTTGATAATGTAATGTGTTGTGCCTGAGTACAGAAAAAAAGAGATCACAAAACAAAAAAGAAAGTGTGTTAATTTGAGGGCGAAAAATCAAAAAAGGTTTTGAAAAACAGACATAAATAGACATGGCTCATTATATAGGCTACATTCTGCTGTCTGCATGTGTGTCCCGCAGTTGCGTCATTGTTTCACGCGCCAGCCTGCTAGTTCAGTGTGGTAACAGTAATTAGGCTTGATCTGTGTCTCAAACTATGCCATGTTGGGTCCTTGAATTTGAGCAAATTGGGCCTGGAAAGTCCTTGAATTTATTTGATGTTGAAGAAGGAGTGGTAACCCTGAAAAACTGACGGCTATCTTGTTGCTATTGTTTGTAGGCTCAAAGAGCAGAAATCCTGCACCATCTGATACTCAGAAAAACCAGCCTGTCTGAGGAGACCTTGCAGACTCTAGACATGGCAGCTGTTGCCAAGGAGACGGAGGGATACACGCCGCAAGACCTTGTACTACTGTTGGAGCGGGCTGTCCATGCCAACACTGTACAAAGAGCACACAGTGACCAGGGTACCAAAGATTTTACACTACAGTTAATTTCAACTCATTCATAATTCACAAATGTTGTTTATTTAAAGTTGATTTCCAGGTGTTCGTTAAAGGCCCTATGAGGACTTTCTGACTGGTTATTAAACAGTCTCAGTTTACTACCTATGTCTCTATATGACCGACATAAGCAAACGAGCCCATCAGCGAGAAGATTTGGATATTTCTATAGTTATTCAATATACATGTTCCCGGGTTGGGAGCAGATGACGGCACCCAGACGGAGGTGGCTGTGTTTATATCATGGATGCAGTTATCCAGGCTCACAGAACTTTATTTTTCAAGTTATATCTTGTGGTTATGCTGATACTGGGGAAAGACTAGCAAAAAGGAAAAACAAAGAATTGAATGAAAAACTAAAAGAAAACGTGAGTCAACCTTGATTGCTAACTGGATCTGAAAGGATTAAAAACTGATGCTTCCTCCTAGATATGTATGTATTATGTCTATTTTATTTATGAAATGCTTTGCGAGACGTGCGGTTGTACATCAATATATGAATTTACATTTCTCTGAAGTTACGTCCTCTGAATACTTGTGCTGCTAACGTTAGCTAACATACTGCTACAAGTGTGTTAGCACAACAGAAAGACTACAGAGGACGACAGTGGACATTAGTATAACTGGCTTATAACGTAACATTATAATGTCGACCTTCCTTCACAGCTATATCTTGCTGTTGGCTTGTTATTATGAAGACATATCATTACTGGCTGAATGTTGAAACACTACTGTTTTTGTCTTCTAAAATCAACACAAAATTAAAGTTCCTTGTAGGGCCTTTAAGTTCCACCCTTCATGTCTCCAATCACTATTTATGTTACTGATTTGTCCTGTGCCTTCCTTCTGTTAAACTGTCGTTATTATTGTTTTGTATGTGTCTTTTGTTTTCACTGTATATTTGTTTTCTTTGTATATTTCTGTGATGAAAAGCACTTTGGATCAACCATGTTGTGTGTAAAGTGCTATATAAATAAAGTTGATTTGATTTGATTTGAATCAAGCCGATGCTAGTTTATGCCACTTTCACATTATTTGTTTGTGCTCCGTGTCTCTCAGGCGTGTGTCTGTCGTGGAGGGACTTTGTGCAGGCTCTCAAGGGATTCACGCCTCCCTCGCTGTGGGGTGTAGACCTCCACACCCCGAGTGGCGCTGGGCTGGAGAGGGTGGGGGGGCTGAGGGAGGTGCAACAGCAGCTAATGGACACCATACTGCTCCCCGCTAAGGTCAGTGTGACTCATCACAACACAAGCAGGTGGACGCACCACTGCGCCATACAGCAGGAACGCAAGTGATAAAATGAAAAAATAAAAGTGAATGTGATGACGATGCATTTATCACCAATTATCCTTTCAACACCATAATTGCTGTTGATTGTTAAATTGCAAAAATAAGCTATTAAAAGCCTCAACACAAGAGTGAGTAATAAAGATAAATGCAGGCTGATTGATTTTATTCAAACAGAAACTAATTTATTTAATTATTCTTATTCTCTTCCAACTCTTTTTCACTTTACATTCAGAGCCTCCGACTTTATCGCTACCATTCTGTTTTATCCAGAACAATAACTGTAAATCATCTAAGATGTATGATAGAAAGAGGTGATAAATGATGAAAGTTTCAACACAATTTCATTGTTATTTTTTATGATTCGATTTTTGTTATTTCCGCTTCTTCTTGTGTAACCCACAATAGTCCTGTAATTAGAAAACAGACAAGGCTGTCTGGTAATTGGATGGTTTGATTTGGTCTGTTTTATTTTTTATTTAATTTTTGATGCTGCCAGCATCAAATCTCCCTGCTGCTATTTGTTTTGTTCCAAACCCGACCCGGGAGCAGGACCTGGAAATTGAGGCCTTCTGGGCAGAAACCCTATTATGTACATGTTTTGTAACAGACGTTTTGTCTGTTTCAGAAAAAAGTACACTTCGTACAGTAGATACCTCAAAGTTAGTGATGAAAACTTTGCGTTTTCACTGTTAAAATTATTTTGGCTTAATAATATGATAATGATATAACTTTAAGGGAAAATAGCCATCATACAGTGTCTGACTTCACTAATTTTCCAGACCCCCAGAATATTTTGTACGATGAATATGTAAACAGTTAATATATCAAAAGAAAGATCAGACCTTCTCTTTTTATAGAAAAAAATATTTTATTCTAGCTTCATTCATTCTTTTTTTCTCAGCACTAAAAACACAACATTTCAGCCAAAAAGCTGATAAAATCAAAAATTTTTGACAGTTTTTTCTATCATTTTTTCCCATGTCTTATTTGCCTAAATATAAAAAGATATCTGTATCTGTATCTGGTAGGTCCGCTAACATTATATGGATGAGAAATCCTGAAAAAGAGAGTAATTTTGGAGCTCTAGTCACCCAGCCCGACATTCGCTCAGATCCTCCCCAGGGAAGGAGCCCCTCACTCCCGTAAACATCAGCCTCTCCAGCCTCCAGCCCAGGGAAGGGCTCATATCCTGGTAAACTTCATCCGATCCACGCTCCCCTCCACCGGGGAGACACTCTGACAAAGACCCCTAGACTACCGGCATTTTTTCTTTTTTTTTCTTTCTCTTTCTCCTTCTCAATTACGGCCTGTGCACGGCTGTTTTTCCTCACGTCTCTTTACTTCTGGTTTACCGCTGATCTTCTTAGCTTGTTTTTGGAGCCAGAAATGTGGTACTATGTCCCCCACCCCAATAACAGCGATTGCCCGAAATTCTCGTCAATGGCGGGGAGGCGTTGTGTCGTAAATGACGTAAATGGCGGGGAAAGAGTTAAGACTGTTGAATGACTGTTGAAGTATAAAATACACAAAATGTAAATTATTGATAGTTGATTGTGCGTCTTTGGTGTGTTGCAGTATCCCGTCCTGTTCTCCAAGCTCCCTATCCGCCATCGCTCAGGAATACTGCTGTATGGAGGTCCTGGTACGGGGAAGACCCTGCTGGCCCGGGCCGTGGCCAAAGACAGTGGTATGAACTTCATCAGCATCAAGGTAAGAGCTTTGGCTCTGATTGTCTTTCTTAATCACAGCAACCTGTCTCGTCAGTGACGCGGGATACTTACGTCTCTCTAGGGGCCTGAACTTCTGAGTAAATACATCGGAGCTAGTGAGCAGGGAGTCCGTGACGTCTTCCAGAGGTTAGTCAACATTTACGCTCCGTCACTTTCTTATGACTCCAGCAGACATTTTTCTAGTTGCGAGTTATGATGAGTAACATCAAATATTTATAGTAATTGTAAGCTCCTCTAACAATTATTCATGGAGATTGCTCTGTTTGCTCCAGGGCGCAAGCTGCCAAGCCATGCATTCTGTTCTTCGATGAGTTTGACTCTCTGGCCCCCAGGAGGGGCCACGACAGCACGGGTGTAACAGACCGCGTGGTCAACCAGCTCCTCACCCAGCTGGATGGGGTGGAGGGACTGCAGGGTAAGTCAGTATACAGGGTCCACACCAAGTCTCGAAAGTTTGGAAAAAATCTTGTTTTTACCGTCATGTTTTCAAAGTCAGGAAAAGTCTTGAATTTGAATGTACTCCTTGAAAAGTGCTTGAATTTCAACATAATCTGGTGTTTCATCTACACTATCACTAAAGGCGTTTGTGTTTGCAAGCAGAGAGCGTCTTTGCATGAAGGTAGCTAACATTAGCTGCTCCTCAGCTAACTTTGTCGAGAACAGGTGGTCGACAAAGTGTTGAGTTTTCTCAAAAGAATCTTCTTCTGTATTTCAGGCAGATTAGAGGCTTCACAGCGGGGCATGTAAACACTCTTTATTTAGCGTTCATGTAGCCTAAACAGTTGGACTCTCTCATCAGAAGGATTTTACGTGTGTTGAGGAAATATTGTCCATGTAGCTGCAGTTTGACTCCTTGGTGAATGTGTATTCTGTATACTACATACGGGAAAGCTGTAGCAGGAAGAAGTTAACAACTGTTTGTCGGCGTGTTTGTGAAGTCGAACGTGACACACCAGAAAAAAACACAAAGGCATACTTGTCTACTGGCAATGGGAAAGGAGTCTATCACCTATTTTTACTGGGTTTTCCCACATTCAAAAAAGCTGCATATACTGTACATGCTAATATTGGTGGAAAAGGGGTGTTAGTGAGCTGCCCTTAGCTTTGGTTGGGAGGCAGATTTTGTTACCTTTGAACAGAGCCAGGCTAGCTGTTTCCACCTGTTTCTAGTCTTTGTGCTGAGCTAAGCTAAGCTAAGCTAAGCTAAGCTAAGCTAAGCATGTCCTGGCTCCAGCTTCATATTTATGGAACAGACGTGAGATGGTTATTTGTCCCCCTCATCCAACTCTCGACAAGAAAATTAATATATGTACAAAAACTATCCTAATTTAAACTATATTTATTTTATATATCTATTTTAAATATTAGTATTTTCTGAAGCATCGCTGCTGCTGCTACTGCTGCTTGCTGGACCAGCTTCCTAAAGAGTCCCAGTAAGAAGTGTTAGTGATTCACATCTGGCCCATTAAATTTATCAGGCCACACCTTCAAAAGTTTGGTAATCAATTAAAGACAAACGATAAGCGCTATCAAAAAACAAAATAAGTCCTGTTTAAGGTCATCTAAATATGGTATGTACAAAGGATGTCAATTTTAATTTAGCTGGTTAACTCATCAGTAATCGTTAACCGACAGGCAGGAAAGTTTCCCAGTTCACCCGTCCGGGAGGCTCGGACATACACGTTCAGCGTCCGCAGAGAGCTGCGGTCGTTTACCGGTCACGCAGCCACGATGTTGCGTGCATTTTTATGTGGACACATGCAGCCACTTTCCCAGAATGGAACAGTTGTGCGTCCGGCACATGCCCGCCAGAGGATTTTGGATGGAGCGCAGAGTGGATGTTTTTAAAAGTTGGAGCGACGCCTTATCTCCCACTCCTTCCCCCAGTACCGCTCACACCATGAGTTGGAAGCATGCCCGAGCGACAGGCACAGGCTCACAGTACATGGAGATGAACTGCGCCCACACCGCCGTCTTCAGGTGGACTCTTGGCCGGCGGGTGAACGAGGAGCTGCGGGCAGCTCTCTGCGGAGGGAATGTCCGAGCCCGTCTCCACCACATCAAGCTGCGGGGTCGTCAGCTGTGTGTCTGCCTTCACACTCTGTATGCAGGACGGCTGATTTAACCTTCCAGTCCTCGTCAATATAGCGGCATGTGTCACGTAGATCTCCGCTGTGAGTGCCGTCCAGCAGTCGGTTATGAGAGCAGAAAAAAAGGAGCTTAAAACA
>JAOVVB010150194.1:0-25959 GCA_028570985.1 Heterobranchus longifilis | reverse complement strand
ATGTCTTCTGTCGCCTTTATGGCTTTATACACCTTGTCGTTGGTCCAACCAAAGAAATCTCTGATCTTACTTTTCGCTATTGCTGTTCTTCCTTCATAGTATTTTCTGTTATTATTATTATTAGTTCTTATAATACATCCATGATTTTCAACTGCAGAATAGACCATCTGCTTCCTGTTTACACCGGCACACACATGAACGTGAATGATCTGTGATACGCATGTTATTATGGATGGAGATTAGTTCTGAAATGGTGCGTAAAACACTTGTGAGGATGGCGATCGTTTTCATTTGAAAACACCATTTTAAAATGAAAACGTAGCAGTGTGGATGGAGCCTTTAATGATGCTTTTCCTCCACACTCACCTCTAGGCCTGGGCTGAGGCTCTCCTTCAGGATATCCAAATGTCTGGGATCAAACACAAACTCCAGTGACTCCTTCCTGTCGGACAGGGGAAGCGCAGGGCTGAGCGTGTGCACGAGAAGGCGGCCGATTTGGACCCGAAAAGTGTCCCGACACGACCATAGGATCCTTCGCCACTGCTGATGTGGAGCTCCTCCTCGACCCGTGCTGCCCTGTGAGATCATAACCATCAACGCAAGGTCTCACCGCCACCAGTCACTGAACCGACTCCACAAACAATATCTCCCCCCAATATCATCACAGCACTACTCACATATTGTCCAAACTGTGAATTAGGAAATGTGCAATAACTCCATATAACGTCAATAATATGTGCAATAATTCCATATAACGTGCAATAGTACATTTATAAGGTGTAAATAGCATTTGGCACAATGTACAAAAATATGTCACTTCTTTTTTATTACTTCTTTTTAAATTATTATTATTACTATTTATCTGTATGGCAAGTGCATGTGTGTGAGTATGTGTGCAATGTTAATGTACCGTTTCAGGAGATGCATAGATTTTGTACAATGTGCAGTGACAATAAAGGCATTGTATAATTATATTCTATTGCAATTAGCTCTTTAAAGCTAAAAAAGGGTCCTCAGTGTCGTCATACCAGGCTGATTTTGATCCCGTCCATCATGAGTTTGAGGATGTCTTTCTGAAAGCTCTTCTTGCTGGCAGGCGGCAGAGTGAAGGGAGTGGGAGAGTGCGGGACCGAGGCGGAGCCACTCTCGTCCTGCGGGTGATCACCTGGATCTGGTGTGAAAAGCTGCTGGTCCGGAGAGTCGGGAATATTCAGCAGGTCGAATAAGTCCTGACTCACGTCTGAAATGAGAGACGCATTCAAACAGAACCAGGATTAGACAGCAAGTTCGGTTTATGTAAAGTGAAGGAGAAAAGATTCGGATCGCTACGTGTTTTTTTTCACCGTGGTAAATGAGTCTGTTCACGGCAAGAACCACGAGCCTCTGCAGCCGTTGGACGAACTCAGTCTCACTGGCACGGATGGGGTTTTCCTGGCTCATCCTCCTCTGCATCATCTGGTTGAGCTCATCGCTGGCTACGGAGCGCATCCGCATCAGAAGAGAGTCCGTCTGGGCCAGAGAGAACCGGCGCCGGCCTACAAGCACGATATTAGTAAATGCTCAGTTGTGAGAACACATGACGGTACGCCATTTGTAAGTACAAGCACACACAATTTTCTTCCTTTTAAGTTCAGAGGAAGGTTATGCAAATATCTCATAACTCATTGAACACAGAGAAGATGATAAAGATTCAGTAATCAAAGTGCCATCTGTGCTACAAATGCTTAACACTGATTCAGTTAAGCATTCAAACATGCACACACAAACGCACCAGTAGCACACGAGGGTACTGGGCAAATTAGCCCCTGAGTTGAGTGCAGGGGGAAAGGGTGAGTTCACAGCAAATACGGGAAACATGCTCCACGGCGGGGAGGATGTTCTCCGCTGTGGACCGCAGTCCGAGCTACCTGCGTCACAGTGGAGCATGTAGGATGGAGCTCCAGAGGGGGAGGGGAGGGGGGAGTCCTGGGACAGGAAGCTGAAGGGAGGGGAGAGGGGTATCTGGCCATAGGAGCAGTAGTGCTGTCTGGGGATGCGGGGGATAATGGAGTCTTTCATGGCAATGGAACCTTCAGATCGGGACGAGGAGAGGATCAATAAACAGACAGGTGAGGGTGAAAACACATGGCGGTCGATTCTACCTCGACACAAAGAAAAAAAAACAACTGCACACCAGATTTCTACGCTCGCTTAAATACTCACCCGCGATGCTCTTGCGCTTCTGATAGATGGCGTGATGCGGAGAGCTCGGCGTATTAACAGAGCTGCTCAGCTTCTGAGGTTCCTGATTGGCCGTCGTCTTTATGAACTCAATCGCTGATTGAAGGACGCGGAACTGCAAAGCCACAGCCATCTCTGGGAAAAAAACAATAAGAGACTATGAACTGACTGTTTTAATCTGCTGATTTTTAAATTTTTATTCTTGGGTACCATTTTTATCAATGAAACTTGCCCACAAACAGAGCAGAAAACGTTAGTTAGAAAAGGTAGTTGATTATGCTAATGATCACAAACACACAGCGCCTCACGAACTGGCGGCATTCATCAAGTTGGCCCAATGAGGGCAGTAATACAGTCGAGTATAATTACCACAATGGCAAACAACCCAAAATAAAGGATGCCATGTACGGAGCCATAATGCCTTTGCAATGCTTCTGTGATCACAGGATGATTATATCACATCAAAAAAAAAACAGCAAAGAAATAAGTGCTAATGGGGAAGAGATGGGAGAGATAATTTTCAGAGAGCAAATTTAAGGAATGGATGAGAGAAACTATTTAGAGAGTAGATGGAGATGCAAGATATTTCTCAAATTATATTTTTGTTCTGAAATGAGTTTCTGCTCTGCAGTTGTAGATAATGACGTGACAGCCCGTTTTCTTTCTGCAGCAGAGCTCGGCAGCGTGATATCATCCAGAACTGCAGAGCATAGTAGATGACAACAGTGTTGATGTATTTTGCATGTGTATTGAATTTTCAGAAATCCAGCCCCTCACCCTGTGTGCGACGCATCTTGCTGGTCTGCATGAAACCCAGCAAGGTAATGAGGTCCTCGATGATGCGGAAGTACTGCGACCCTGAAGAGCTGCAGGAGTGGATCGTCACGGCTACCAACAGCTGCTGGATGTCACACACCAGGAGCTTGTAGTCATTCAGGGGAATACTGCAGAGGGAGGAGACGAAAAAGCACCAACATATGAAGCACAAGAAGTCAGTCTACCACTCATATCAGGGTTCCTACACATTTTCCATTTCAAAATGCCATACTTTTCCAGAATTCTCGGTAGATTTGTCAGACCATATTTGACATCTGAGTAGAAATAGCGATGTTTATTATCTGGCCCCGCGCTCTCTCACGGTATGTGTCCACTGGTTTTTGGACGGAAGGGGTCACAGCAGTTGTCAATTTCTCTTCAATGACTAATGACCAACAAAGAAAACATACAGGCTCCGCCTCCTACAACCACGCTAACACTTGGCTGCACCTGATTGGATGAAAGTGTTCACTCGTGGGCTCCTGGATTTGAAACCGGACCAACATGGCGGCTCGTTTGGAAACTTTCTCTCATATTACGAAAATAGTTCCCAGAAAAATGCGTTTCTGAAACCATTTGAGGCGAGAAATGAGCCATGCAGTTGCCAAATCTGTTTTCATTTTAGATCGACAGCGGTTAGTTTTTAGAGTTTTGAGAGGCAGCGAGTTGCAATGGATGCCCCTGATTAGCATAATGTAGACTAGACCTCGACTATATGCAAATGAGGAGCGGGCAATGCGACATTTTAGTTTTTGTAAGCTTTTAGAAATTTAGAATTTTATATTTTAGAAAACAGAATAGGAGCAGTAGTCTGGAAACATTTTTGTCCATACTCTCTTTTCCACACTTATCCAGACCTGAAAATTACCCAAATAAAATTCCATACAGCGTAGGAACTCTGTCATACATGCCAGATCAATGAACAGTGAGATGCTTAATGATTCAAAGGTTCAAGACAAAGCCTGTGAACCCGTGGAGGTGTTTGAATGAATCGTTCCTCTGTTCTGGCAGCCGTACCCGTTCTCCATGCCATTGAGAGTGGAGAGGGTGTTAAAGAGCACGTAGAGCAGCCCGTGGTCGAGCAGGATGTCTGCCAGCTTGGGGCAGGCGTTGAGGAGCTGCAGCAGCATGCACAGGATGTTGTGCACCAAGGAGTTCTCGTACAGGGAGTTCTCAATAAGACCCAACACCGGGATGATACAGCGCCTTCTGAAGGGGGAGATGTTTTCCATTTCCTCCAGGTCCAGACTGGAAAGAAATACAGAAGAGAAACACAGTGATGCAATGTGCATAAATAATGTCCTATGCATAATATTCCAAGATAAAACATTCAGCCAATGGACGACATGGTTGTGTACGGTCCCAGGACTCACTCTTCCTCCAGGCCCACCGGCCGTCCGAACAGCATCTCCAGGAAGCATTCCAGGAGCCCCTGGCTGCCCTGGTGGATGTACAGCTGGTTGGCCAGCAGTGAGAAGCCGTGGTTCTTCAGAAACTTCTCCTTCTGCTCCTTGAGGGCTCTGCTGAAATATGCATCCAGCAGCTAGGAGAGAGGGGCAGAAGAATATGAGGTAAGACAAAGTTTACTCTTAAGGCGAGACACTAGAGGCAAAAACAAATTTGTTTATTTTACTACACTTTGTCTATTTGTGTCTGCAGATTTCTCCTACATTTTTATCTCACTCTCACTAATAATACTCTTATTACTCTATCTTATTACGTTCTTAACATTTTTATTGTCTCATGTGCATTGGTCTCTGGTTTTATTTGTTTTAATGCCTCAACCTTTTTATGGTTTCACAGTCTATATGTTTGTCTCATCTGCTTGTCAATCATCCGTGAAGCACTTTGAACTGCGTTAACCTGCATGAAAGGTGCTACAGAAATAAAGATTGACTGATTGACAGATACTGAACCAACCTTCATGACGCCTTGCTGGATGAGAGGTGACGAGTGGTTGACCAGGACGATGAGGGCCTCCGGCTGGATGAGCTTGTCCATCACCTCCTCCAGCATGAGGTCAGGCAGCAGCAGCAGGATGCCCCTCAGGAGATCATAGAGTCCACAGCAGATCAGCACCAGGCAGTCCTCCGTGCTCGACCTGAGAAACACAGCTTAGACTTTAGTGCTGAATTACTGCTGGCTGAATATCCTCTATCAATGCTCAAAATGACACGTTAAGAAAATATATACCGTGTATTCTAATATAACTTCAGGTCATACAGGGTGTTAATTAATTTTCAATATTTATTGATGTTGGTGTCTTGCAGTGTCAGTTGTCATGTATTGTGTATGCAACCGTGTAAAGAGAGCCTGACTGTTCAAATGAGGTATTTTCACAATCAGCACTGCTAGAATTGAGAAAGCTATTAGGTTGTCAAAGACTTGGCACCATTCACAGTTCTGTTAAAATAACGCTGCACACAGCAAGTGCTATAGAAATTTGTTTTGATAACTGGGAGTGAATATTTTGCACCCCGGTGTTATAAAACTTTCATCAGTCAGAAGAGAAGCCATTTGTCAACGAACACATTAACACTGTTAAAGCATCTTCAACACCTGCCATGAATTTGTTTTTTTTTTCTTGAAAGTTTTCTGCACAGCTTGAAATTAATCAACAAATCATGTCAGATGTCTTAATATCACTCAGCCCACTTTCCGTTCTGTACATTTTTCAGCGGCGGCCCGCTGCTTCAGAATTTTATGAAAAGTCACGATTACACGACTCTGTGGAGCTCCCTCTCCACTTTGAGGACGAGTAAATGGAACAGTGACAGGACGTCAAACACTCGCAAAGTCATGACAACCGAATAAACAAGAGTAGCATTTTCTCCTCAGGCAGAGTGACAAACTGGGACGAAAGCCTCGATGGCTGTGTGCCCGCGGAAACCGCGCTGATGCCGGTCCATGACAGCTACAGTAGCTTGGGAAATAGCGATATGGGGCACTGAATTTGATCAATTTACTGTTTATCATACCACACATGTGACAAGAATTAGCTAGCTAGGAGACTACTTTGCCGGGAGGAGAGCGAGCGGTCGCTCCGGAGACGGCAGCGCCGGGTCTAACCTGTGTAGCAAAAGAAAGTTTGCTGATCCGGCGGGGAGTGAGGGAGATCTGGGATCAGCAAATTTTCTGTTAATACAAACACTAACCCTTTTCCCCACTGCTGAAACAAATCATAGAGGAAACACTGCAGTGTCTAATAAAAAGAGAAAGGTGACCTTGGTGAGAAAACAGGATTACAAGGAATACATCTTTTTTTTAATTTCCTATCAGCTTATTGTCAGCAGCTGGCTGGCAGGTAGAAACAATCTGTCACTGCAGTACAAATCATTTTCAAAGTTGGCTAAGGATTATTACTATAACCAAATGCTGCATTTAGATTATGCAAATCCCTAAACAGCTCTTCTTTCTTTTTTTGGAGTTATGTGCCAAAACGAAACCCACATGGATGTGCAATTAGATAAAATGTTGAAAGAGACTGTCAGTGCTCACTGTAAGTTATTTATAGACTGGCCAAGGTTTGGTTTGGGCAGACTTAATTAATATTATAATGAGTAATGATACTGAGTGTTGGAGCCAACATTAAGATTTTGATATCGACTTTTATTTGGATGAATTATGGATAAATATAATGAAATATTGGGAGTGAAAATAGACTGGAGTGTAGACACGCCCCTTTTGACCATCAGCTGATTGAAGCAGTAATTGTATCAGCTGGTATATAACAGCTGTCATTCAGTCAGCGTTCTTTGGTTTGTAGCCATGTTTTTTTTTTATTGCTAAGTGACAGTGAATTTAAGTTGTTTTTTATGTCTTTTATTTTTCTACTTTGATATCATCCCTTGTACGCCATCTGATAAGAACAATTAGACACACTAGAATTACTTTACCTTACATTTTACTTTTTCCTCGAAACATTATTACTTTTTTCTCATAAAATTGCGAGTTTTTTTTCTCAAAATATTCCAACTTCTTTTTAAAGAAATACATATTTTTATTGCGTCACAGATAGTAAACTGTAAGTACACTGTAATAAGTACACTGTAATAAACTGCAGTCAATTTGTGAGGATATTCACGATTATCCCAACAAAGGAAATTCACCGCGATCAACTTATTGTGAGTGTTTTTTATTGCGATCCACGATAAAATCGATTATTGTCCCATCCCTCGTTAGACTGTAGGTGACACTCACAATCATGCCTTGTTAAAGGGTACTATGGCAGCATACTGTACCTGTCATTGGACTCTGTCTTGCTGTGCGCCCTCTCGTAGCCAGGAGAGGAGGTGTAGCTCTCCCAGTCTTCAGGCATGGAGCCTCGGTCGGCCGTACTGGGCCATCGGCCGATCGCCAGCGAGCCGTTTGGTGCCGGGAAGGCCAGGCCCAGACTGGCCAGGTTGCTGTGGCTCCTCTGGAAGGACTGGATGCCTTTCAGGCTGTCGGGGCGGCGCGGCGCCTCGTCACTGGCCCAGTCAAACCTGTCCTCCGACTCCGCCACGCCAACGCTGCCCTCTGCTAGGCTGTCCTCCGCCGCCTCGTCCCGCTCCTCCTCCACGCTGATGGAAGGAGTGCGCAGGGCTCCTCCCTCCCCTATGTCCTTGGACTCGCAGATCGTCTTGGCTGATTCACAGCTGCTCAGGAGCGTCTCGTCACCTCCGCCCTTCTTGAGCGTCTCCGTGCTGCCGAGAGCCTGCTGAGTAGCGAGGGAGACCCCGTCACCTTCGCCTGCCTCATTTGAGCTGCCGTGTCCCAGTCGAGGTGTCAGCAGAGGAGAGGAGTACGGAGACGGCGCCAGACTAGGTGGGCGTAACGACTGATCATCACCTCCATGTTCAGGGGAAGGAGCGTGGAGATGTCCTGGAAAACAGGACAAAATGATTCAGCGCTTATAAATTATTACTTTATAACTGAAGGCTGCAAACGGGCCTTATTTGTATGCAGACCCACTGCACAACAGTTGCAGTGCAAACAGTCGTATTGATAGACTTGTGATGAAGAACACAATGCGGCAGAGCAGAATCGTGGCTGTTCATTGACAGAATTGTACATTTAATTGTGGGTCAGTGCAGTAAATGTCAGTTATCTTGTACTGTTGATTTTTTCACAATGTACTGTGGCAATTATATACAGCCCTTTCCTAAAGTTATAAAGGGCTTTACAAGAAATGAAAATAATGAAATTAAAAAAAGCAAGGTTATGATGACAAAAGAGGCTCATAATTGTAAAACTAAGTAGAACAATAAAAGCTCAGAAAAATAAGTAAAACAACAATAAATGTAAAGGGGAGACTTGTGGGTACCCATAGAACCCATTTTCATTCAGATTTCTTGAGGTCAGAGGTCAAGAGACCCCCTCGCCAAAATTTAGCCTAACTTTAGAGCATTATTTAGCCCCCTTCCTGACAAGCTATATGGTTGCCACCAATCCTTGAGTCTAGTTTCATATGATACCAATATAGTTAGTAGTTTCTAGCCTCAAAATCCAGTCCACTACAGGCTCTGAAAGACAGTATGTCGGCCAGGAGTGCCGGCGCTGCTGCGGGTCTCAAAGAGTTAAACACATTGTCCTTGTTAGAGGCACATCCACTCATAAAAGCACTGCTGATCTTCCTATTTATAACATCCTTCCAAGCAACAAAGTGAAGGTTTGTGTTTAACCACCGTCACTGTTGTTGGACGCCTCAGGGTGCTTTAAGGTCATTTATAGTTGTGTAATATAGTTAAAACAGTTGTACCTTCATGCGGAGCATCAGTGAAGACAGTTGGGGAGAGTGACATCACAGAGCTGCTGGCAGACTTGCCTCCACTGTTGGAGTGTCTCAGATACATAATGGACTGCACCTTCTCCTGGTACAGCTTCCCGTCTGACAAATGAGACACATCAAAAGAACTCATTACATTAATGGCTCTACTTTGATACCGAGGTGCTGCTTTCAAACGCTCTGCCTCCTCACCGATGTGCAGAGAGAAGTAGAAGCTGGATGGAGTGTGGCAGACGTAGGTGTTGGTAGGAGGGTGAACGGCCAGCAGGAAGTTGTAGATCAGTTTTAGCAGGTCCATGTCCGGAGGAGACCCGAGTACCTCCTGGATGATTTTGACGAATGACAGACAGACTTCCTGCGGGATTGCAGTCAGATGCTCGTCCCGATGCTCCTTAAGACAAACACAACGCAGTCAGTAACGGTCTCTGAGGAGATACTGTTTTTTAACGGCAGCGTTGCGACCGTGACCTACCTGTAACACCTGGCAGGTGAGCAGGAAGCGGTGCACGACCTCTGCCTTGAGGAACTGACGGATGTTGAAGACCTGATGAGGGTGGTGCACCCTGATGAGGATCTCTAAGGCAGCGAGCAGAGTTTCCCAAACCCCACACTGACAGAAACAACACAAACAGGGAGAGACAACGGAGAGGCGGACACATGATTATCTGGTTCTTCATCATCTAATGGTGGGGGTGAGAGTTAGGGAGGACGGAAGCTGCCAAAATAAAATAAAAATAAATAAATAAATGACTCGATAAATGATTTCATGTCATTAAATGTACCAAAAATAATATTAAAAATAAATGTATACTTTTAAAATAAATAAAAAATAAATTATTTTTGGTCTAAACTTTTGTTGGGACATAAAATTTAGGCGAAAACATTTTTAAACCAATTTATTCCTTTTACTGTAAAGCCGAGGTTTTTTTTTTTTTGGGAAACATGTTAAAAATTTATTAGCAACTCATGATTAGATGATGCTTTGAGCTTTCTTCCCTCATCATCAGGAATGGATGTTAATAAATTAAAAGACCTTGGGAAACTAGAAATGTGCAGATTCAGTAAAGCCATTCTGCATTAACAATTTTCTCTTTTCTTACATTTCTGAGAAAACTATTTATATATTATATTTGAAAATGTAGCTACATTTCTACTCTGTCCTTAGTGTAGTTTTACTGCATATTTGACTAAAAGAAAGAAAAGAAAAGAAAATGTCTTTTAACAACTTTTCTGTTGCCTTAATATGAATTTATGATGATCACCTAGTTGGAAATATGATTGCTCATCTTTGTGCACGCTTAATGCACAGACATTATGTTACTAATGAAACACGACTGATCCTGTGATGTGCGTGGTTACCTCGGCCTTGGCCCAGATCTTCCAGTCCAACAGGACGTCTGAGAGAAGCCTGATGTCCTGCACCACAGCGATGGACTCGGTGTCCAAACGGAACTGCCCGTCGTCCCCCAGGATGAGGATGGGTGCACTGCAACATCCATCCAGCAAAGTCTAAAAAGACAGAATATGGCCACCGCATCAGAAATACAGCCACTTCTGTTCAAAGTGGTTTACAGGATCCACTATACTCGGGCCAGGCTGATGAAATTGTTTCCTGATCCGGACAATTCCTGCACCAGGTGCTCTCTCTCCCCAGCAGACCACACACACATTTCTTTCACACATTTTCATTCTTTTTTGACGTCTTTTTTTTTTTACACCCTTTCTGAAGTTCTTGACATTTCCCTAATCCTGTTCCCCCAAAATGTATACAATTTGTATATCAATTACTCACCCCATGTCACCTTGAATTTGTGAAGAAAACTTTGCTTTTCTTGCATGCCTCCATGGTGAATAAAAAATCCCAAAACAGAGAAAATTCTTGATGAATTGAAGTAATAAGGGGCAGCAAAACTATTCACCGTTCACCGTGGAGGCATGCGGGGGAAAAAAATAAAAAATCTTCACAAATTCCAGGTAACACAGGATGAGTAACTGATATACAAACGGTCATTTTGGGGGTGAAATATTCCTTTAATTGCTATCTTTGGTGCGTCTCCTGTCTCCGGCAGGTTTACCAAATACCAAGCTGATCTTGTTGCATTTGCTACGCTCAGAGCCAAACATTGTATATTGTTACATTGGAAGAATTTAAACCCCCTCTCAAGCACAACTTCTTGGTTAAAAAATTAAATATCTTTTCTCCATCTAGGAAAAAAAATAAAACACACAGTCCGAGGATCTGTGAAAAGATTTCACGGAACTTAGGACTCCTTTCTTTTATTGTTCTCCCTCAAAAAGTCTAGATGTTGTTGTTTCTGCTGCTGTGCTTTGTACTCAGGGGAAGTGTGACGGTCAGACAGTGACTACTGTTGTTGGACTTCTGGCCCACTGGTATTCAAGTCACTGTAGCCTACTGTATGTCTTTGTTCTTTTATGTATTGCTTTGCTGTGGAACCAATTGCCCTTTGGGGACAAAAATAAAATTGAAGTTGAAGTAGTTTCTCTCCTATATTAACTCTCTAACTTCGATAGACATTTCATCTGATCAATACCTCTCTCTATCCCCCTGTCACTCAAGGAAGTGTATTTTGTACCCCCTAGGACATGTGGGCGGGTAGGGGGGTTAATCCAGGGTGATGGGTGTGTTTTAGTGCTGTCTTCTTCTATGTTTGTTTATGGGAAACAGAAAACGGTCAGCCTTCTTATTTGCAGTTTGTATCTGTACTGTCTGTAACATGCCTTGATGTTTGCTTGATAATAAGTCTCATGTAGCCAGAGTTATCTCCACAGCGCTGCTGGGGGAAAGTCTGGATTGAATGTGCTTTCACTCCTGGATAGTGAAAAACAAAACATCACAAAATCACAATCGCCACGCTTCAACGGTGCCTCTGCAAAATAGTGTCAGGAGGGAACCCATTTTGGTGCAACACCGACACAAAAATGACGTTAACATATTCTTTGTAGATCTTTACAATCATTCACTGAAAGAACAAAGCAGGCCTGCCTTATTGCACGATCCAAATCTCCAATCTTCGACTTTTACAGTCTTTATATAATAGAGCTGGTCACTCAACTCAATATATTAATAATCACTATCTGTCCAGAAACAACCTTACAGTGAAGAATCCCAGAGTCAATAAATTCTCAATGAAATTTTTCGGAGTGCTTATCACTCCATCAAAACCACTGCCATTTACTCCCTGAGCAGCCCTGCCTGTATTGATCAGAGTCTATCATTTGTGACTAGCTTCACTGCAGTGGAAATAAATCTTACAAGTCCTTTGGGTCTCTGGTAGACCGAGGGAAGATAGAAGCTGGCAGTTTTGTTTTGTAGCCTAAATAGAAAAGAAAAACTGTAAGGCAGCATGTTCCTTTTGATACCTCATTCAGGTGCTGCGCTCATTTCATGCAGAGGAGAGGACCCTGTTCCGACCGTGAGCTATCAGACTCTTTTTTTTTTTTAAGCGGAAGCAATAGAGTCATTTTTAAATCAATAAAGTAATTTTTAAATCAATATTTTATGTCAAATGACTGACTTCTTTAGTAAGTAGCCGTGTAATAAGCGGGATAATATAGAAAATAGTTCTATTTTCAATAATGACCTGCTCGTTCTACATGATCCCTGATGTAATATCACTAATCAGTGCATTTCTGTGCTATAAAATACAGTATGTGGAAGCCTAAAGTGACAAAGGCAATCAGAGGTGCTGAGTGACTCTGCAGGAGCTCAGTGTTTCATCAAGTCAGACAGAATCCATTTCAGCACACGCACACAGCCATCACACAGCTCGATTACAGACACAGCCAGGGGGTCAAGCAACAGCAGGGTCACCAGCAGCGGCTCCGTGAGGCACCGGTGTGTCGGGCCGGATCGGATTCACGGTGCCACTGAATATGTTTTACTGCGCGGATCAGCAGAGGTTGTGGGTACAGGAGACGGTAAAGAGCTCACGGTGTGACTCACTTTCAGCATATGATATCCCACGATGCATTTGGACTTGATGAGGACCTGGTGGATCATAGAGTAACCATGGTAACAGTCCATTTCGTGGATGCGGTGCTGGTTAAACTTGGACAAAGACAGCAGCACCCGCAGGGCCAGAGCCTGGGTCTTCTCACAGTCACTCAGCTCCACCGTCTGGACAGCGCAGACCCAGAGACGAGGGGCGGAGGAACAAAAGGATACAGAACAAAAAAAAAAAAAGAAGTAAGAATGTGAACAATGCAGGATGGAAGATGGAGTTCTAAAACGTTATTTCGCACTGTTCCTGCTGCAGTAATTGTGTTCTCACAAAAGCACACACAAGCCAAATTTCAAACTTTGTAAAAGTGACATTAAACTACGATCCCTATTGGCAAATCATAATAAAACTAATGACTTTCCTCATCCTGCACAGGTAGGTGGCCTCTAACTGACATAATTAATTAGGTCACATTGTCAGAATCCGATGAGTGACTGCAGTAATTATAGAGTTCAAACATGAGGTGATTTATTGCCTTATACAGTACAAAAATAATACAGCTCTGCCATTTATCTTTTGGGCTTAGAAATGAATTTCCTTACAGAGCTTGTCATATGGAGCATCTTGATGAATATTAGTATGAAACAGCAATATAGACTCTAAAATAAAATGGGTTTCTAAACTTTAGGGCTGCAACTGACAATTTTTTTCATAATGAATTAATCTGCCAATTATTATCTGGATTAATTGATTAATTGTTTGTTCTATAAAACATCAGAAATCAGTGAGAAATGCTAACCATCATTTCCTAGAGCCCAAGTTGACATTGTCAAATGTCTCATTCCAAAACAAAGATATTAAATTTGCTACAAGGAAAAGCAGCAAATTCTCAAATTTGAGAAGCTGGAATTATTAAATGATTGGCATTTCTGCTTGAAAAATGACTAAATGTTCTATTGATCGACTGATCTCTACTAAACTAGCCCTGGTGTAAATCTTCCTTTTCTGACATCCAATCAATGAGGGTTTACAGTATGCCTTGAAAAATAAATCCCTTCCTTCTTTGTCTGTTGTCTCAAAACAGGAGTAATAGAGGAACAGCTGTGGGGCGACTTATTTATAAAATTCCACTGAATTTTTCCCTCTCTGGAATACATCCATCTACATCCATCCAGAATAAATATCACAACAACCGGGAATCATGAGCATCCTACCTGTGCGAAGAGGAAGACAAAGTTTCCCGTTCCCCCGATCTTGTGCAGGACGCTCTGCAGGCCGAGAGTTTCAGTGGGGAGCAGAGCTCTGAGAGAGTTGGGCTCCAGGGAAACACTCTGCACTTCTTTGGAGCTGAACGGCCGCTGGGTGACCACCGTCTTGGCCTGACCCTTCAGTCTGATCACAGGCTCATAGATAGTGTAGACTCGAGGACTGCTGGGAGCGTACACTACTGCCAAGCTCTCCTATACAGAAACACAACCATCATTATCAGGCAAAACCTTCATCCTGTAGCTTTAAATTATTTACACCTGGGGTGGCCAAAACTACAGCCTGCAGGCCCTGACCGTTTCTAAATGGCCCGCTGTGAATTTATAAAAATATATATACTAGTTCTTCTTTTGTACCCTACCCAGGCTTTTATTTTGACTGTTTTTTGAACACTTTTATTTCTGTTTGTTACATCTTAACAATAGACTTACAGATTTTCACATATAATATTTTAAGTGTGCGCTTAGGCCATGCAGTGTATTAGTTTAAAAGTATTGATTTAATTTAAATTACATTTAAGAGCAGATACAGACATACTGTAATGTCAAACATTAAACTGTTTAGTAGTGTTGTGCAGTTATTTTGATAGAAAATTAATTTTCTATAGCACACAGGGAAACACTGATGTTCCTGCAATGCAACTGGTTGAAAACAATGTTTTTCTATTGTTTGGCCCGTGACTCCTTATATTTTTCTGTTTATGGCGCACAATCACAAAAGTCTGGCCACCCCTGATTTACAGTTTTAGGTATTTACTGTAGTTGTAAATCTATTTGTTGAAATTCAATTAGACCCAAGCAAGGAGGCCAGCTAGCTTGGTGCTAGCGAGCTGGTAAAGACGGAAGGGGAAATCATTCATACTTCTCGTCTTACTCTCTCTTTTCTTTTCCTTTTTTATCAGCAGTTATTCTCAACAAAGCCATTAGCATTTAATGGGAGAAAAACTATTTTCAGTCTCACTGAAATAGCTGCAGCTTAACTGTAATAGCTTTTTCCATTGGGGGAAAAATTACTTCCTACCGTGCAGTATCATTAATGACAGCTAATTGGAACAGCACATTACTCATACACCGTGAAATGAAACAATAAACGAGACATAGGAGGGATTTGCGCACTTGAATCACAAAGTAACAAGTGCAGGGTTTAACAGCAGTGTCAATCTGCATTTTAACATGCAGAAATTGGGTGAAACAACAGTGACAATAAAACACTCTGTCTATTTCAGGTTTTCTAAGTGCATGTTTGTGTGTTGTGATTTAGATGTTGAGTTAAAGCTTCGTGTAAACAAAGACTTACAACCAACACTGTTGTGTCCACGTCCTTATTCTTCATCAGGAGCTCTCGTACGTGCTCGCACTTCAGGCCTTCCAGAGTGACAAACTTGGAGACTGTCCCACTGGGCTTGCCGTATTTGCAGGGCATGATCGAAGTGAGGTCGGGCCCGCTGGTGTACAGGTAGAGGGCCTCTTCAGATCCTATTCTAGATCCTGAAATATGAATGCAAACAGAGTTACAATTACTCTCCTAATGAGGCAAACACTTCACATTTCTGTTATTACAGAAGCTGTAAAACAGAATTGTGAATAATCCAGCATGGAAAATCAACCCCACGAGTAAATGATTAATATTATTCCATCAATAACCCATGAAGTAATAACATATGATGTGATGCAAAGCGAGACCCTCGAGGAGCCATGGTGCACCTTGATGTTTAATTTCTTGTTTTCATGAAACATTGGTGAGTCTCGCCTTTTCCAAAGAGAAACCGCTACCTACAGTACGACAGCGGAGAGGCTACGCTTGTCTGATGACATCAGTTGGGTTCACAGCAGGTTGAGATGGGCTGGAGGCGAGCCATCCACAGCCAATTAGAGGCAACAAGAGAAGTATTCAGTAATCCTCCCCAGAGAATGCTGAGAATCTACGGCACCCAACACATCACACCAGCAGCAGCTTTTTAGAGCCACTAGACTGTTTACGCTTTTAAAATATAAGTGCACCGCAAACCATCACTGTACATTTATGTACATTACATATACAGCTTATAATGGTAATCATTGTACCACCAGGGAGCAGCACTGAGGTGGAACAGATACAATTGTGCAAAGGATTATAACAGATTGCATTTATGCATGTAGTAAGATGATGAGAGACTGACTGGGATTAAGTGTCTCAGAGCTTATAGAAGCCCCTTTTACACATGCACTGCAACCCTGAACGCATCGAGACATTATCCGGAGGAGCTGTATGTGAAAACACAAATGTCTGACTCATTCGGACCGGACATTCAACGGACTTTACCCCGCCAGCTCCCGAGTTCAAAGTCTGTGTAATAGGGCTTCAAAATAGGATTTTGAAAAAAATATCAGATTGCATCGCAATTTTCATTGAAAAAACATGTTAAAATTATCATGGTGTGATTTCTAGGAGAATCTGTACCAAACTAAGATGTTTTCTTAAGTCTGTATAGAATGATGTAGGCCAGGACATCTGCAGCATCAATATTTCATTTAAAATGTAAAACATTTCACCTTTAACAAATATTGCGCCTCCTGCGATTTGAAAATTGCGATAGGCCATATTGTGATTTTGATAAAAGATTAATTGTTCAGCACTGCCGTGTAATGTCCATGAATAGAGCCGCTCATTGTCTGGAGAATTCACAGCGAGCGAGTGGGCGTGTTGATGACGTTTCTACATTTCAGCTGCAGCGAAACCAGAAGAAAACAAACATCTGAAGAAGAAGAAGGTCATTTACACGAAGATGGCAACGGAAATGTCTAACTGGAGAATCGAGGAGATTTCATCAGTAAGGGCTGACGCAGAAATGATCAAATTCAAGGAATGGCAAGAGACTCGGTTGTCCATGACCAAATCACGAACCGGTGACCGTGGTGTAATCCGTGTCATGTCCTGCCTTCTACCCAGGCACCACACCTCGACACAGACAGTCCCCTGTGTTGTCCGGAGCTCATATGAGAAAGCGGCTAGACACATGACTCCAGTTAGATAAAGAAGGCAGGAGGTCCTACCATTGAAGAGAAGCACAGTGCCCATGCTCCAGCGTCCACCCTGCTTTGTCTGCTCCTCAGAGGACGACGTACAGTGGCCCAACATGCAGAAGGTTTTGTTGCTGTCAGATGATAAACTGGACTTTCTTGGTAGCGTGTAGTCCAAAGACACCTCACATTTCCTGAAACAGAGTGCAGGTTAAAGGTCCCATGTTGTAAAAAGTGATATTTCTATGTGTTTTTTTTTATTATACAGCAGGTCTAGGTGTATCAAAACACTCAATCAAATGAGAAATGCACACGGTCTGTATTCAGAAACTGTGCCTTTAAATGAGCCGCCAGGACTTCTGTAAGTTTTTGATGTAACAGCCATACTATATATGGGCAGAAAGTGCCGTTACAGTCATTGCCCAGCTGCAATGACAGTGCAGAGATGCTGAGAGCATAGATATGGAGCACCCAGAAACATTGACCAATCAGAGCAGACTGGGCTTTTTCATGAGGGGGGCTTAAAGTGACAGGCGCTAAAACTGAGGGTGAATACAGGTATATTCAGACAGACAGTATGAGAAAAACAATGTGTTTTTGAACATTAAAGCATGTAAACATGTTCTAGTAGAAATCCAAAATACACAAAGTATGAACCTGAAAATGAGCATAATACGTCCCCTTTAAAGCAAATATGAGTGCAAGGGGTCTCAAAATGTATTTAGGTTACTGATATAAATAAGTGAGCAAAAGCATTCCAGGACATGCACCAAGAACATGGTCTAAATTTAGCTTTTTAATGTACTTATTTTTTTGCCCCTGAAGTCCTTTCATTTTCCCCCAATGATGCTTTTAAAGATGTTTTTCTATGATGCTCATGTCTTCATGTTTTATGTATTATATATGGTTATCTTTTTTATATTTGCTCTGTGCAAAGCAAATTCCCCTCAGGGCAATACAGGTGTCATTCATTCATTGATCAAATGTTTGACTTCTGTGCATGCATCCAACGTGTCCTCCATCACCTTGACGGAGACACTTGTCAGTGTGATGGTGCCCTGCAGCTGGAGCTAATGAGAACGTTCACTGCATCTCATTAATGCCACTTAAGCATCTGATAAGTGATGTGCTCAAATAACAACACTGAGAGGGTTTTAGACACCCAGTCAACACTGTTTGCCACCTCACCAGGTGCAGGAGACCTGCTGAAGCAACTTTAAGTGTCTCACCATATAATATCCAGGTAGTAATCTCTGGAGAAACTTGGCCTCTTTGTGCTGGACGGTTTTAATGATGAACTCGTCATCGCTGGTTAGGTAGAAGAGAGAGCCGCTGGCCCCCGGGTTGGTCAGCTCAATCAGAGGCTCATTTACGAGGGAGTACTGAGGAAGGAAAAAACATAAACATTTCACATGAGGTCAAACTTCTCGAAAACAGCTCAACTTGGAACATGTATCCAAATGTAAACAGCTCTAAACTCATAAACTAGTATACACAACACCATTTAAAGTTCATATGGAAAACATGATGAAATAAAGATGCTTTTGCTTCACAGGATTCTTCTGTTTATTTAATACTGGAAGAAAAACGTGTTTCACATGTTCACTGGCCTTGGGGTATTTACAGTAAGTCTTGTGACACAAAAGCACCAGGTTTCTATTAGAAGAAGAATTCTTTATTTGCCAAGTACAGTCTTTTTACATATATACAAGGAATGTGTCCTCTGCATTTAACCATTCCTAGCTATTTAGGAGCAGTGGGCAGCCACAGTCCAGCGCCTGGGAGGCAATTTTATTACTTGTTTCTGTAGTGGCTTCCTACACTATGTGGCCAAAAATATGTAGGCACCCAAACTATTAAGTACATTACATTGATATGTGATTGCTGAACATCATTTGAAACATTCCACATGTATCGGAGCAGCATCAATGAGTTAACACACTGATGTTGGGCGATAAGGCCTGGCCTGTTAACATGAACCCCCCGAGGTGTGGGATGGTTGGGGTCAAGGCTCTGTGCAGGCCAGTCATTTTCTTCCACATCAAACTCAGAAAAAAAAAACATTTCTTTGTGGATCTGGCTCTGTGCAGAGGAGCACTGTGGTGTTGAAACAGGAATAGGCCTCCCCCAAATTGTTGCCACAAATTTGGAAGTGCACTGTAAAATATCTAAAATATGATTTTATGTTGTAGCATTGAGATTTCCTTTAGTTGAAACTAGGGGTGTCACAATTTCAATTCTAAATCGAAAATCGTTGGAAATTAGCTTTCAATTTAAATTATCAAAATCAAAAGCAGAATAAATCATTTAAATCTGACCATATGGCCTCAGTGTGGTACATTCCCACCCAAAATATGGCAGACATATCACACTTGATACCATTTTGCACATCCTTTTAAAGAAGAATTTGAAAGTAGTTTGACAATAGTTGTCAGGGCACAATAATCTGTTGAGATAATCTAACAATGGCATAGCCGTCAGTGCTGAAATCGTATTTTTCTAAATAGTTTAAATTGAAAATGTAATCAAATCGTGACCTTAACATCGAAAGTCTATTTGAATCGTGGATTTGGAGAATCGTGGCACCCCTCGCTGAAACTATAAGGGGCCAAGCACCAACTCATGAAAGCAGCCCCAGAGCAAAAGTACACTACATGATTGTCCACATACTTGTGGCCATATTATACAGCATGTCAATGAAAGCGGGTCTCTGTCTGCATTAGTTAATTGCAGAAATACCAGATCTGGGTCATATGAGCCCAAATCTGTCTGCCAAACTTTAATAAAATCTACAGACATTTGACTCTCACTGACAGAAACAGCCGAGGAGGAGCCATTACTGTTTGTGCTGCATCTAAAAATAAAAGAACAGATCGAGAGCCTTCCTCCCATCATGACAATCAACGTGTGAGGGAGAGACTGCGAGAGCAGCCAGCTGAAGAGCAATGTTGGATGTTACTCAGTGCGTTATGAGAGCAACCTGCTCAGAGGAGAGGAGCAACACTGGAGGCATCCGCTTTCCCTCCACAGACTCTTCCACTGATGACCGTCTGCAGTCACGTTGAGTTACAAACACAAACACATCCACAGTTTATTGCATTCAGGATGCTGTGTGTGTGTGTGTGTGTTCTCTCTCTTTTAATTAGACTCTGCTGTGTGGCCTCTGTCTGAATGAATGAATTCATCATCACCTCAAGGACATCAATCACGAGCACATCCTCTAAGCTGCTGCGCCGTATGCCATCCTGCCTCTGTACAGCCTTGAAGTTACATTTCGTCTCTGTCTCTCTTGCAGAGCCTTTTGTCTTTCACTTATGCCGAAACCAATTTGGCGTTCGAAAAACAAGAATGTGGCTGGTGGGGTTTTGAGAGGCTTGCAGGCAGACAGAAAATAGAAAAAACATATTGTGATAAAGCCCCAAACAAGATTAAACAAAATCAAATTTTGTACAGAGCAAGAAGCGTACGTGTAGCAAGGTGTACTCTTTGATGAGCAGCAAATTAAATTGGCATGCAGGATGGAATGTAGAGCACATAAATAAAGGCTATGACAGAGGTGTTTGAAATTCCCATGTGAGTGATATTAGACACCCAAGGCCTCAGTATGAGAATATTTTCCCAGACAGAAACAGTCATACAAGCATAAAAACATGAATCACCAACATGCTTCTGTTGAAACAGTCCATCAGAATCTCTCTGTGTTTGTGTCTTTGATTGTGCTGGGAAATCACAGAATCATCTGCTGATTTCATTCAGCACTCGGAGCCGTTAAAGCGCTCGTAATGTGGCCGCGCTCCGTTAGCTCAGTCATTACCTCTAATATCTCCACCGCCTCAGTGTTTTGCCTCCACTCCATCCTCCCTTCCTGTCTTTCCCCTGCACAGATGGTGTGTGGCATCACACGTCTACAATAAAATACATGTCGAATTCTGTCACAATTAAGTACGCACTGAGGTGGAAGATTAGCGTTCAGTCAACGGGAAGTAATTCAGGAGAAAGACAACCAGCAGGCCATTGTCTCTTGTCTAACAGGAGCAATGGACTCGTTTTTTCTATTCGTGTTTTTGACGTGCACACATTGAAACAATGGAACATAATCAGATCCAACTGTTCGTGAGGACAAATAACGACTGAGCAGAAGTAGTATGTTTTCACCTGTGTTAAATGTGTTGTTTGAGACACACTGATAAATAGTCACGCAATAAGGAAATACACTTATTTACTTTCTTTTCCAGAGTTAGATAAGATTGGTACAACTCACGTCTGTCTAAAAAGCTACAGTCAGCTGGCAGTTACTGAGCATAAAGAAACAGCTAGCCTGTCTTTGCCTGAAGGTGACAAAATCCAGATACCAGCTCCTCTAGAGCTCACCGACTAACATGTTTTTGTTTGTGTAATCTGTACAAAAACATAAGTATAAAATCCCATAATTTGTGTTTTTTTAAGTGAGAAGGGTCCAGCTGCAGCCTTGCAGACCCTACAAACCACACGCCCCACAAACCATGCCTACTTAATGAAATCACATTTTGGGGCGTGACCTCTTCTGTGACCCAACCAGCCCACTGACCATATTTGGAAGTTCAACTTCCTCCATGTTCGTGCTGCGGCTGCAGCTGGATATGCTCGGTTATGTGCGGTACTATTTCTTGGCAGTGACTTCCTGGCCAGTCAAACCAGTCACTGTGAATAAGCATATTTCCCAAAATGTCAAACTATTCTTTGAAGTATTTTTTTAACATATAGTGGGGAAATTTGATCTGATGTTTCATAGTGTTTTTATACGATGTGTATGCTTGATTTGATTTGACACCTGCGTGACGTTTTTGCAAAGCAGAAGGACTGAATTTGAGGACCGGATAATGAGTTTATGGATTATCATGTGAAGGTGGAACAAATAATAACCAGATACGTCTCAGCCGGGTTTTAGTCTTACCAGGTAGTCGTCTGGTTTGATGCCGAACAGATCCCTGAAGTAGCGGAAGGCCAGCGGGGCGTAGGTCTTGAAGCGAAAGTCAGGATAGTGATGTGCTGGAGTCAAGTTGCTTCCCTCACTGGGGTGTGCGATGAAAACCAAGCATGCCAGGAAACAAAAACATATAATGGTACATTAGATACATTATTCCAACACTAACTAAAATAAGGGGGGGATAAAGAAAATCTTTAACATTATATAAGTAAAACTTGTCAGTGTCATTAACACAGACAGTCATTCACCAAGGATCACATGCAGCCAGTGTCACAGTCTGACTCTGTGCCCCTGACTTTGGTTTGACTTTTTAGTGCTTATTAAATTTTTCATGTTTTGGTTTCATTTGCAAAGACTTTCTGTTTTCTAGAGGTTTTGAGGATTCTCTTTGTTGCTTTTCCTTATTATTTTGTTTATTCGTGTTTAGTCTGTTTCCTGTTTTATTTTGTAGTCCTCATATGTCATGTCTTGCTTTACTGCTGTCTTTGTTGATTTTTCCCACCTTTGTGATTGTCTGCCCCACACTGATTAGTTTCACCTGTCCCTTGTTGCCCTGCCTTGCTCCCAGTGTTTCCTCAGCCAATCAGCTCCCTGCCTGGTTTCATGTCTCATCAGCTCATTCCCCTCACCTGTGCTTCCCTCTGCACCTGCACTTGATTACTTCAGCTTGTATTTCATCCCCTGGTTTTCAGTTCAGTTTTTGTGTTTGTCAGGTTGTGTTCATGTCAGTTTGTATATTAGTCTCACGTCTGTTTAACCCTGATAGTTTCCCTAGTGGTTTAGTTTTTTGTGTTTCCGCCTGCTTTTTGTGTTTGATTATTCAGCTTTTGTTCAGTAAAAGCTTGCTTTTGGTTTTCGACCTGCCTGCCTCCTGCCTCTCTGCATTTGAGTCCTCCACCTCCTCCATTCTATACACATCCGTGACAGGCAGCACCAGGGGGAAACTGAACTCTAACACCTATTCTTTGTGCCTGGGCTATTGACTCCCAATAAGTGTATCAGTGGGCCCTTGTAATGTGCTCCACCCATGCATGAACAGGCTTCAGTAGAGTCGTCTCTGGGAACCCAGATTCACCAGTATTGTGGTGACAAACTGGCCTGTATAGAGTTCATCGCCTGGAGACTGAAGGTAGCTCTGATTACTGGATCTAAACAATAACACAACACATGAGCCTTGGCTCTGGAGGGGAGAAAGGGAAAAGGTGAAAATATAACACACAAAATGACCTAAATGTTTTTGTTGATTTAACTGGAAGGTGAAACCTGACATTCTCAGATGGGCTTTGACAAAGTCAGACTTTTTTTTCCTTCTTTTTTTGTGACCAATTTTTTAAAATTAATTTTTCACCCCGTCCTCACAAGGTGGTATAAACCCCCACCCGTCTTGGGGGAGTTCATCTATGCATAATATGGCATATCCTGATTGTATACAAAGCTAGGCATGTACCTCCTCATACTCACCCTTCCATGCATATATATACATGCATATACATGCATATGCATACATATTAGGACTGCAGTGGCATACCGGTTTCATGGTATGAAAACTGGCAGTTATTATACCCTACACATCTGCTTATCTATGGTATTGAAAAAATATATTTTATTTATTTTCAAAAGGGAGACATTTTACACATGCCTTTATTTTAAAAAATGGTTTCAATTCTAACAAAGGGTTTGTTCAACCAAAAAAACCCTCTGTTTTCATTCCTTGTCATTGTAACTGACAATAACAATAATAATTGTGTAATACCATATACTGTGATACCGTGAAACCATGATCTTTTCTGAGAGGGCTATCTTACCGACCCTGTTTTGTAACCTGTGTCCCAGGGGATTGGACACGTCTTGATAAGGTTAGCATGAGTCAGCCGTCGAGCCTTTCATCACATCAACTCATTGAAATCAATCACACTGATCCTAAATCTACAAGAAGTAGGTTAAGTATGGGTTTTGTTTTCCAAGGCGCCTCTAACTCTGGCTAATATTCAGAGGACTTGGTTTTCTGTGTAAAGAGGCTACTGTGTTGTTGTTTTGGTGCTATATTCGGTAACGGGATACAGACAACAGTCAGGCCCTGCTGTGTAACACGATACCTGTGATTACTCTACAATGAAATCCGACTGCTCTGTTTAGTGTGTGAGGGCACCAACAACAATTATCTATCATCGATGACTGACAGTCTGTGCTGGTAACATACGCCTGTTATGGAAACCGTTTAGCAACACGCAGCAGCACATGGAAATGTTTCATTCAATCTTATCAGAGAATCATCTGCGTGTGTGTGTGTGTGTGTGTCTGCCTCATGAAAGATGTGTGCTTGTTGTCAGAGATACATGCGCTGAGACTGAATTGTGTGTGTCTGCGACATCTCCAGCCAAAACTAGACTGACAGGACAACCAACAGTGGGGAAAAACGTCCAGAGAGGAGCAACAACAACAACAAGAGGAGGAAGAGAGGGAGGGAAGCAATAAAAGCATCTGAGAGCCGCTCTCTCAGGATACTCTGTCAGTGAAAACAACGAGAGGGGTTTGTGTTTGTGTGCTATTACAGAACAGAACAGAACGCTTAGAGAAACTAAAGAGAATAAAGAGGGAAAAGGTTATGTCACATGCCACATGTAAGATGTCAATTTTCTCTCTCCACTGATTATGTTCCGTTTGTTGTGTCTTGTGTAATTTTCTTTTTTTCCAAAATATGTAGCCTTGATCTTTTTTTATTTCAGTTGGCTTTCTCAGTTTTATTTCACCATTATGTGAAAAGGCTTGACATTGGGTGCTGATTGAAGATGATGTAACAAGCTCGCTATTGATATTTTATCTCAGCAAAGCAACAGCAGGTTTTTAAACACTCATCGCTGTAACGCCGACATCAAAACCAAGACTAGAGTACTGTTTGGGTGTTGCTGAGAAGTAAAAGGTCAACGTGCGTGCCAAGACCCAGTTTGCATGAACCATAATGAGTTTGCATATCCTGGTGCAGCTCTTAAAGGTAAACCACAAAGTATTTCCTAGTAGGACTCCAATTGTCTTCCTGAAGCTTCACCCATTTCCTTTTGCAAAAATATCTGCATGTTTTTCAGGATCGGGCATAAAAAGAAAGAAAATATTTAACCAGTAGTGGAATGTAACAAAGTACATTTACTCAAGTATTGTACTTAAGTACAAATTTCATGTACTTGTACTTTACTTGAGTATTTTCCTTCCCTGCCACTTCATACTTCTACTCCATTACAATTCAGAAATATTGTAATATTGCACTTTTTACTCCACTACATTTGACAGCTTTAGTTACTCATTACTTTTAGAGCTGCAACGATTATTCGACTAATCAATTAGACAACTAATCAATTAGACAATCAACAAAGAATAATCACCAACTATTTTAGCATTTAAAGTAATTTTTCATGCAAAAATGTCAGAAAATGCTGTTTCCAGACTCTCAAATATCGAGATTTCCTGCTTTGCTCCGTTTTTTATCACATTAAACTGAATATCTTTGGGTTTTTATGTTTTCTATCATATTAAACTCAATATCTTTGGGTTTTTGGACAAAACAAGATATTTAAAGACATCACTTGGACTTTGAGAAACTGAGAATGGACATTTTTAATTTTTTGACAATATTTGACATTTTATAGACCAAACGATTAATCGTTGAATCGAGAAAATAATCTGCAGATTAATCGACAATGAAAATAATTGTTACTTGCAGCCCTAGTTACTTTACTATTTAAGATTTTTGCATACGAAACAAAATATTGCATAACATCTATGTTTTGATAGATTAAACTACCCAACATTATATTTATGTACATCTGAAATAATGACTCAATGGACAGATAATTAATTGGCAACTATTTTGATTAAGTCATTTTTCAAGCTAAAACATTTCATGGTTCCAACCTTACAAATGTGAAGATTTGCTGCTTTTTAAAAAATATATTTTTTTTTAGAATTTAG